>JAHZMY010001610.1:0-14618 GCA_027743915.1 Seira sanloemensis | reverse complement strand
TTTAAACATGAAATTGCGTTACTGCTACCTTTATTAACACTCATTCATAGTCTTGACTCCATCATCACATGGTTTGCATGTAGTTTTAAAGTTTATAATTAAAACTTGATCCAAGATTAATTCCTCTCCATTTATCAATGCAACTTTGTGTGACTCTCAACGAGCGGGTTGTTATATAATTTATTTATTGTTACATTTGCCAAATAGCTGATATGTACATGAGAGCTAGCATATACATGACAAGTTTTGAAACTAGAGTAATTTTGTAACTTTACTAACCTAACGCGCTAAATCTCATTTGTTCTCAGAAAGTAGAAAGAGAAGTGAATATGGCAAAACCTTTACAGAAAATACTTTCGTTTAGAAAATAGATTCCAGTGAATTTTACTTGATACAACAAACCAAACAGAGAAAGTTAATTGGCGACAATGACTTGTGACACACAATAGAATAAGAACTTTGGAATGTAAAAGTATGAACTTATTCAATCCCAAACCCAAGCAATACTCTACATTGCAGCTTTAGAAATTATTGGAAATGAAAACCGTACATATTAATTATTGTGTCTTTTACGTTCCAATGTGTTGTACTTTATATATATGTGCCAGTTGAATTGTAAAATATTTACACTTTTTTGTTGTTTTTAAACTAAACATGAATTTTTAATCATACACAAACGTATCTACACGTATATTTAATTGTATGGTTGGTTATTTAATAAAGAGCTAAAATAGATTAAACGAAGCATGCTGAATATTCCCTACTTACTACACCACACCTGAAAATCCCTCAAACCATATTTTCAAAAACTTTACTTAGCATCATAGCCCAAGTCTATAGACAATGACGGATTATTCTAAAAGTGCACACAAAATCAGGTAAATACAATCTGCGTATTCAGAACCCAAAAAGTGCAACTTTCTCTGCCACAACATAACATGCATAGGTAAATGCATTGTCAAAGAAAAAGCTTATATGCAACGCTGAGCAAGCTGAAGTACAGCAGACGGCGCATTGCGTCGAAAAGTGCAGAAAGTGAAGAAGAGAGCGATCGCTCACAATTGTCCCAGCTCTTGTTAGATGTCTCATGGAGAAAGTTCTACTAACCGCTCCTAAGTCCTAAAAGAGGCACATCATGTTTTTGTGAAAATTGCCGTCACACATGGACTCTCAACACCGAGCCCAATCTTCAAAAATCGAACAAAATACGTACCTAGTAGTTCAAAACAAAACATGAACAACACATTCATCATACTTTACACACGATGAGAATACGGCAGCCTTGAAAAGGCTGAAAACAGTAATAATGATGAGTTATACTTGTTATATTTTTTTTGCACAGCATAATTATACGCATATCGAATATTATCTATGGGAAGGTAAAGTTAAAACTTTGAATAATAAAACCCTTTCAACAACCAGCTGCTCAGGTTTTTCTGCGTCATTCTTCTCACTACGATTTCGATTCAACGAGGATTGATATATATCTGTAACTCGGTACATCTATCCAATCAAGTGTATGAAACAGGAATAAATAAATGCATCGCTCACATGCAAAAATCTATCATGATTATTTTCAACACAACACTCCTCGAATACAGCTTCAAACAACACGCCAACGAAGATTATACCTAAATTTTCCATATTCATACATGTGTTAAATACAAAATTTACTTTTTGCTTGGGGTTTTTAATGATGATATAAGTATGGCTTGTCAACATAGTATTGTTCCACTCTTCTTCATACATTTACTAAATTACATTGCATCCATACCATTTTTTTGCATGTGACATGGTAAAATTAAAGCTCAGACTCATTCATTCAGTAGACGAGTTTACATGCAGGGGGCAAATCATTCATGTGCTTAATTTCCTAGCTCTAGTTTTTGTCATGAAAAAAATCATTTATTGAAAAACGTTGTAAAAAAGGATCGTGCCGTTTCTCCAACATTTTTCCAATGCTACGATGATAATTATAAAATCTAAGCTAAAGTTTTTATTATTCGGAATGAAAATTTTTTGGTTCCGGTTATTCAAGTGTGCGTGGAGGCAAAAAATAGAAATGTGACTTTCGACCTAGTAATTGCATGTAAAAATCGGTGGACATATTACATACGAATTATTAGTTGAAAAAGTTGAAATGCAATATTAAAATGAAATGCCTGGGACCACAAAAGAGTCTACTTTTGGTATGACTGACAATGTTGTGAATGGACATTCAATTTACAGGCAGACAAACAAACGTGGAATTCACAAAAGAAGCATTCCTCAATTACCATAGGTCTGGTCGGCCAGCAATCAGCATGTATATAACTTTGTTTACACACGTATGCATCAAAGGAAGCATTAATACAAGGAAATCAAATTGCTGAACATGAAGCAAGACACATGGATGGATAAATGTTAAATGTACATTTTGTCTGCTTCCCGATGGATGATACTCAATACTCAACCAAGCGATCTGGTATGAAGGTTGCCGTTCAGACGAGAGCATGCTGCAAAATGACGTTATGTTAAATACAAAGAGTAATATGTGTAAAAAAATTCAGAGTGACTGTTATATGCGCAAAACAAAACGTTAACGTTGGATAAAGAGATCAATGCAAGATGTCTCATGAAAATTAACGTCTGCTTCACGGTTTTGCATGTGACTTTCTAGACACATAGGAATTAATTTGCTGGTATTTCTTTTAATCCTCTCGAATAATCAAAACCCACTTCACCTTTGACCTTGCCATCCTCCATGCTAACACAGGGGTGAAATCATAAATACATTAGTATTCCCGATTTACAAGTTGGCTCGCACGGTAGACATGCGGATTTTGCAATTACTACACACATATGCCATTTTTCATTCCCTTAAAAAATGCGAAAAAGGATGAATTGAACTTGATGATGATGCAATTAGTGAAGAAGCAAAGTAAGGAAATCTTTCGTTTTTATTACAAGATAATCACGCTTTTCCTAAAAATAAAAGGCATACGAAACCAGGAGCAAATACTGCGGCATTAAAACAAAGTAAAGAGGTTTTGTTAGTTGTGTTATAAAACGCACACACACAAACACAAGAAGTTAGTACGATTGAAAGTCACCATATCTTTCATGTATTTTCTCTATCATCTCAGCCTACTGAACTCTCAACTTTTTGCTTTACACCGTTTCAGGCGATATAGCTTAAGTCTACCAAATAAAAAACCAATAATAATATATGGACAATGTTATCGTATAAAAAAGTTTTTTGGTACATCTATTAAGAAAAAAAATTGTGCATGAACGTAGACGTATTATGTACGTACATTCATTTTCCCTATCCGAAAGCTCTACATCCATATATCCCTTTGCTATGGTTGGTGGTGGTATGCGGAAAAATGATACGGACGGGACAGGTGAGGGAATATGTGTTTCGGGAATGACCCATCTAAAAAAGTGTAACAAGAATTGCTTTAGGATCTTTTAACGTTAAACATTCACTAAAAGTGTGTAATTTTAAATTGTATTTAAATATCAAAATATTAATACAAGAACGTATTATCTAATGTACACCCTGTCCTGTTAACATTCGCTATAGTTAAGTTGATTTTGTCACATTCATTGTATATTATAGAGGTTTTAATAGGTTTTCCTTGATTAAAACAAATACCAAGAACTAGTGCCGAGTTCAAAGTATTCGCTAATAAAAAAATACGTTTCAACATTGTTTTTCCTGCTGAATAATTAAAACCTGGAAAATAACGAGACAAAGTTTTTAACAATACATGAGATCCCCAAGTTCAGCTGATTGTTAAAAACGGCTGTAGCTTTATAATTTGTGTAAATAGTAACATTTTTATTGTCCCAATTATTGTTCATCGTTACTTGTATTACACGGAAAATTTTAAATGTAAAAGGTAAATAAACCAAAAGCACGTCTTTATCACGCAGTTATTTCCTATGTGGGACGGTACATTGTAGCCAGTCGTCTATAACCTACGGCAATTTTTAGGATTTATGTCGCATTTAAATCAACTTAAATATTAAAAAGTTTATAAGACAAAAAAGCAAAAAATACAGATAGTCAAAATCGTAAATTTGAAAAGTTTTTCTGTTCTCAATATATATACATAGTGTAGTAAACGTTTTATTTTAAAGTTCGAATTGTATTTCCCAGCATAATCCTAGCGTACCTAAATATTCCAAGATTTTTTGTGCTTTATGTTACCAAATTAAGTATATAATTTGCGGTACAGAGATTGCTCATTTGAGAAAATACTGTATTTTGATAGAATCTGGAGTTTACACATTTAACTGTACATTTCAAACTTTATATTAGATTAACACGTTACATTGAAGTTAATTTGTGATAATAGTTTTGAGTAATTTCTTTGTTTTATAAGTTTATTGTTTTGCGAGGACATAATATTTTAGAAGGTTACATCCAACGTGAAGTCAAATGTGAACTTTGGAAAAGTGTGTATTTCAAATAATGCATGTTTTTTATATTGTTTGTAAACTTGCACACAGTGCTCAATTGTTTTTGTTCTACGTTAAGGCAAACAACGGTGTTTTAAAGTCGGTTTAAAAATAATTGCCTAAAATCACTTTTAACAGTGGAGTTTTAAGAAAGCTTATTAACTTAAAAACACAACACATGTAGTAAGCAGAACGGATCAGTATGTATAGGTGTAAACTGTTATATTTGGGTTGATTATGTTCCAAATCTTTTAAAAAAAACTACTTCTCGTGATATAGTGGAAGCGTATTAGCTGGATCGTTGATACTCTCTGAAATTCTTCAGTGTCGTAAATACGTATGTGGAAAGGTCAATCACGACAACTGTATTGAGGACTCTGCAAAGTACTATATGTATTGATTGATGGACCATATATCGGGTTGATTTTTAATGAGTCATGAATGTCCTGGAAATTAAGTTTACTTCGTTCCTGGAATCAGTCGGATGGAGTACTAGGAGCATCTTTACGTTTTCTCACTTTCCTCAATGTCATTACCACAACTTAGTTTCAGTTGAAACATTGACTCAACTTTCTTCTACGGTGTGTGAAGTGATGATAATTACAGACTAGTACACAATATAGCATTTTAACATAAATTAAAAAATGTCTTTTGTATTGAATCAAATGTTTGTTTTGTTTCCCGTTTCTCAACAGAGGTGAAGTTTCCAGGAAAATACCCAGAGAACTGGTCCTCCCTCGCTAAAGCAGTTAGTGAGCTAGTAGGTTTATTAACCCACTGATTCCTGAAACAACAAACTACTGGTTTTGGAAAACTTCCCTCACTTGATTGGAATCATATCAGACAAAGGAATCAGATAGTCAAAGTATATTGTAGCAAAAGAAAGCTCTGCGTGACATTTATTTTCTCCGTAAATGTAGTGTCAGAGAATTTAGCACTGCACAAACGCAATACGAAAAAAGCGAGTTTCATCCGTATTTAAAAGTCCGTAGCATTTGCTGATATTTTCAAACATCTTCAGCAAACATGGATAGTCACGGACTGATGTTGCCGATGCTTCTCAACGCATAAGACTGACACAATAATTGACTGAGAATTTTCTTAACTTCTGGTTGCCATTTAGACGAAGAGGAAGACAGGAGGAAATTATCGCATTAAAGGTCGCCCACCCGCATAGATATCTAAATGTCGCATAGCTTGTAAGTTGGATCAAATCAAACAAGAAGACTTTACTCTTACTCAAACTAAAACAGCGTTTGGTCACTGATAATAACATCGAGAATTGATTGTACTCTTGCAGCATGAGTTTTTAGGAGCAGTAAAAACTCTGTCATTAAATATTAAAGTAGTTTCACTTGTACATTTCGCGATAGTTTAAAGTCGTGACCAAATCTGCTACAATGGCTGAAAACATTAATAGTTTCGGAGGAGTGGTTGGATCTGTTGCAGTGACCACAGTTAATTCTATACCACCGTCTGCTGGAACTTATCCTCCTGGCGCTGTGTCTGACGCAAGTGCGTATTCTGTATTTGCTGATTTTCGGTTAGCCGTGGAAGTTTAAGAAGTATTATATCTGACATACCTATGCGGTATGATTTTTAAATGTGATTGGTAGGTCTCGTTCATTCAGTTGATGGTAATTCCATTGGAGTTTCCCAGCCCTCCACTGTGGTACTTGCTGATGGTTTAAACTCTGGTCAGCCACTTGGAACAGCACTTCCCCCTCCATCCGCAAACGTCAAGAAAACGTCCTTTCAGATTACAAGTGTTACAGTTGATTCGTCAGCTAGTAACGACGGTGGCGATGATTCTGCTGATGACCTAGATGAGTCACATACCGAAGATAGCTCCGACGTTGCGACTGGTAATAATAATTACGTCTTCGTCCATAATAATCCAAACAAATATACATTCTCTTCTTGAGTGAATTGTTATTATTAATTAATTAATTGGTTTGTGTTTTAATTTCAGATGTGTCCCGGCATACAAGTGAATCTCGCGCAGGTGCAGGAAATCATACCGCGAACGACGAAAACTTTACTCGTAATGATATATTTTATAATCCAGCCCCTCCTAGCTCAATGAATATAGCATCCGGTAATACCAACGTCGTCCCAATACGGGTTAGCGATAGTTCCAGAGGGAGTTAATCCAGTGACTGAGCCACCACCCCCGACGCCTCCAGTAGCGAATGAACCTGATAAATCGGATGCGGATAAAGATATAGTGCATAATCGGTACGTAGCCCTTTGTGGCTTGATACAATTTAATTGTACCATTGTAACAATAATTATTATTGTAACTAAAATTAAATGTACAAAACGTAATTTGAAATCTGTTGTTTTTTTTATCGACTACAACGGGAACTAGTTCGACAACTCTGAAAGACACAACTCCACCTCAACAACAACAGACAGTTACTCAACCTCAACAACAAATTCAGCCAGGAACGGACAAAATGCCGTTAAATGTCCAGCAAGGGTCCAACGTTCCAATTACATCTTCTCCTCCTCAGCCTTCTCATATGGGAATGAATAATACTAATGTCCTTCCAGACTCCCAGCAACAGTCAGCAGTCCTCCAACAGACGCATACTACTCAACATGTCATGCCGCCGCAAATTCAAAACGCACTTCAGGAGCAAGATGTGTCTGTGAATCCAAGCGGTCTACCGAATGGGAACGGGACACACTATCCTCTCAACCCAGGCCATAATGTGCAGGGTGTAGCCTTAAATCATGTGACACCAGCGTCATCCGTCATTAGTAGTAATGCTTCAGATTCATCTGCCTTTAGTACACCAATGCCTAATCATAACCAAGCCATGTCTGCTGGCGGAAATGCTTACCAACCCACGATGGGTCAGCAGCAACAACAACAGCAGCAGTATTATAATAACACAGGTGTTTTAACAGGTCAGTTATTTTTTCATAATTTGTAAGATAAAACTGCATGAATTTATTCAATAAATATGTCTATTAACAACTGTTTCTTTGAAAACTTTAGCCCAAGTAGGCATTCCTCAAAGGCCTGTTTCTGTTGCCCCTACGCCTTCTATTCCTACTCAACAACAGGCTACAACAATGGCCCCACAACAACAACAGCAACCTATGACGAATCAACAATCAACAATGCCTATCACGGGACAGGTTCCATTAGTGCAGAATCAATCTCAGCCTCAAACTATGGGTCAAATTGGTCCACAGTCAAGTATCTCTCAAACGCAACCAGTACCGAACCAGATGATCCCTCAGACGATGCCAACATCGCAAATTCACCAAGCACCTGTCCAAGTTACGCAACCATCACATTTGCCTGCGCAGAGTCTACCCCATGGAGCACATGCTCAGATGACTGGAACAGCGTCAATAAACAACCCCCCTTCAAGTGGATCAACTCCTCCACAGCAGCATGCCGCCCAAAGTTTAGGGCATAACATGTTGCAACAAAATAAACCTGCATTTATGAACCCAACTCAAATTCAGCAATCTCAAAGTCCGTGCTCCAATGCAGTTTCAGCAACCGCCAAGCTCTCAACAACAGCAAATGATGCAGTACAATGATGCTTCACAGCAACCAGTCATGGGCAGTCAGCAAAGTGCCACCCAGCAGGCTCCAGTTGGTCAGGTTACTCAAGCTGGAAGCTCTCAGCAGCAGCAACAACAACAGCCTCAGAATTATCAAACTGGAGTTATGTTGCAAAATATGCCCACAATGCAGCAACAAGTGCATGTACAGCAAATGAATGCTGCAAACGTTAGTCAACATTCTGTACAGATGCAACAGCCCCAAAGTGAGTTTGGTTNTGCAAAATATGCCCACAATGCAGCAACAAGTGCATGTACAGCAAATGAATGCTGCAAACGTTAGTCAACATTCTGTACAGATGCAACAGCCCCAAAGTGAGTTTGGTTTTTTCATCTTTAGTTTGTTTAAATATTATTTTACATATAAATGTTTGGTTCCAATTTGAAAGCTCAAGCCGTTTATACAACGCCTGGACAAATGATGGGACATACTATGCAGATGGGTGGACAGGGAATGAATATGCAGCAGGGTGGGCAGCCTATGCAAATGCAGCAGCCCCAGGTAATTCAAAATCAACCAATGATGCAACAACCACAAACTGTGGGACAGCAGCATCACCAACAAATGATGGGAATGACACCCCAACAGCAACCCATGGTATCTCAGCCGCAGGCAAATGCTCAGCAGCAGCCTATCATGTCGCAGAATCAAGTGATGTCGCAGATGATGCAAGTAAGTCGCAAAAACGAGATAATCTTGTGCAAGGTCGGGCGTAAAGCTCATTTAGCGGTTTCGCTTGTAGAATGGAATTGATTGGGAAGTTGGCCAAAAGAATATGCATGTTTTTAGCTTTTACTTTGCCTGAATACGTCATACTATTACACTATACCATGTTCTAAAATTAAATTGATTTTGCCCTTGCATCTTGGTTTCTGTTCTATGATTTTGTGCAGTGCATATCTGACGATGATTTCATTATTCACGAGACTTAAATAAAAACTTTTTTAAACGTTGCAGAACACACAGATGAGCGGAATGGTAACTCAATCGCCACTTGTGTCACAACCCGGGGTAATGCCTCAACAGCAAGGAATTATGCCACCTCAGACTAACATGCCCCAACAGAACATGATTCAGCAGATACCACAACAGCCTACCTATCCGACGCAAACCCAACCACAGACAATCACCAATCAAACTCCAATAGTATGATATTATTACTAATTGCTGGATATAAGATAATTTTCCTACCTTCATTTCCTGTACTTATTCATTTATTTTTTTTCTTAATCTAGCAACATGCCACTGATGCAACAATTTTCTCAACCACAACCTAATCCTGTAGTTCAGCAACAGCAGATGATGCCTCCCCAGGGACAGTCAAATATAATAATGGTATTTTAATATGTGTATCAATTTACCTTTCTACATACTTTTACAGTATTAACCACTTCTGGATCTCTCTCGAATGGTTAATCGCACTAACAATGATAAACATATTCGTAGAAAAGAAAGTTTATACATTGAAATGGTTGATCGTTTAGTTCGGAGAATTCCTTTAGAATAATCATGCCCTAATTTATTGCCTATTGTTTTCTTTTTAATGAATCAATATTTTTTTCAAACAATTGTTTTCGGTGACCTTTAATGAAATCGGGTTCCGAAAGAAAGTTACGTTTCATTATTCAAGTCGTTAATGATAATGCTTTGGTTATGCATAATTTTTATTTTTGCCTTTTTAAGTCTTGTTCGTTATAAAATCAGACTGTGAAATCTTAAAAGCATTTTATGAAAATGCTGATCGAGGTAATCATTGTGTGCCGACGAATTTCTCTTCTGTTATTGCAGGGTCAGCCCATGGCGCAAGGTCAGCAGCAACAGTCACAGATCCCGATTCAACAACAGCAGCAAAGTCAAGCTCCACAACAACAGCCCGTCCCGCAACAGCAGCAACCTCAACCCCAAGTCAGTATACCACCCCAACCTCAGCAAAATGTTTACCAGACACCCTCACAACAACAAATGCAAGTGTCACAGGCGAATGTTGTTTCAAACATTACAAACATGCAGTCGACTCATAGCATAATTCCATCAGTTTCTCAAAGCTTACCGCAGGTACAATATGTACTGAAATATATTTTATTATGAATAACAATTAATAATTATTGGTTTTTTAAATACATAACAATTTGACATCACGCAGATCCCTTCGGGCGGCCTACTTCAGCCATGTAACGTCGATGGTGTCAATGCAAACATTAATTTGCCAAGTTCGGAGCCTTCATCACAACCACAATCTATGGTGCAGCAGCAACCTACGGCAGTTTCCAATGTGAGTCAGGCTCAACCCACGACTACCGCAGTACCAAACCCGATTGAGGTTCAATTAACGAATCAACAAAATCCTCCAAGTGCGGCTCAAGTACCTACAACAACCACGACAGGAGCTTCTGCGCCAACCCAAGCGATTACTAGTCTATCTGCCGCTGCTACTGTCATTATTGATGGGGTGAATTCTCTCGGAGATGCTGCAGCAGGGGGAGCTAAAGAAGGCGAAGAAGGGGAAAGGTAAGAATCAAAAAACATATTTTTCTTATCATCTACAGTCCATCGTTCCGATTTGAGTCAAAAGTTTTCATTTGGCTCCAAGACGCATTCGACTAGACGCTGTTTTCAGATTTCATCAGTCATGCTACTACTTGCTCATTTTGACACTGCTAATTTTATTTTTGTAATTCAAAACATTCGGTCGTTGAACCCGGTTAATTGTAAGTTCACGAAAAACAAATACATAGACCCACTTTCTTAGAATCTCGTGTCTTGTTTCTTGAATAAATAGAACTATATGGTTACAGTATTAGTAGACACAATGATCCCATTAAGAAAAAAAGACTACGTCAATATAGATATGTATGTATAGGCAAGACTGGAATAATGCCATACGACGATGATGCCGTAAAAATGCAGTTCTCAGAGTTCTAAACTCACCATATTACTCATGGTTTACGCGTGAATTTAGAAATACCTCCAACTTGGTTTTTTTAGAAACGGTCGATGTGCTCCAATGCCTAAATGAAAGATATAGAATAACGAGTGTCTCCAAAGTCGTAAAAGTACATTAATAAAACTGTGTCATGTCATTTTACATCCATTAACGCGATTCAATAAAAAGGTGCCGAACTGTCTGGGTAGGGTAAAATGGTTTCTTTCACTTTGTAGTCGTATGTCATAGACATGGCAGAAAATAAATCTGAAAAGTTTAATTGTAACATTGAGGTCATGTGAAATTAGGCTAAAGTGTCACTCACCTATGACATCACGGAAGAAATGGATGGATGCCCAAAATTCAGTGGTATTCCCCGTCTTTGTTGTAATAGGTTCCTAATTTTTTCGGTTCCTTCACACGTAAAAACAGACAAATTCGTACATACATTCAAGTCGAAAATATTTGCAATCAATTTTACATCTCCTTTCCAAAATAAGATAATTTTTGGGTTTCAAAACTCCTCTCCGAAAATAGTGGATTTCCTTTACAGAATAGCTCAGTTCTTGCTAATCATTTTATGGCTTGTCCGACGCTTTAAGAGAAGTAAACGTTTTCTGGAATGTCTCGCATTTCATTTTTAATATCTCGATTACAGAAAAACAAAGCGTCTTTCCTTAGTGTCGGTTCGAGTAAGGTAGAAAAATTTCCGATCTCGTTATACATTTTTGCTTTTAAAATCTATGTATATAGGTACATAGGTACATATTTTTAAATGGTTTTGATGATGAATCATTTTTTGGCTGATGTCAATGGAAGTGTTTGCATCACATGCTTTTGTGCAGGGCAGTCCATGTTCAATGCATGCTCGCTCAGTTGCTATTTTTTCCTTGAGGTTAGGTATTACGTGATTAAAGCAGATGGAACAGGTTTCAAGTTTCTTTACGAAAATGATGCATAAGTCAATTCTATTTTTTGTATCTGATGCTCATGATATGAAACATTCTTTCAAATATTATCACTGATTTTTATTTGTGAGATCATTTTGTCGGGCATGAGTATAGAGATTTATAAGCATGATCAGCTTCACTCCTGAAACAATTTTATTGAATGCTCATTAATAAAGGATGAGAAAAGACCTGTTTGGTAGCTTCTTGTAAAATATTCCATAGGATTTGTCCTCTGAAAAGATCAAATGAAGGATGTTATCCATTATCACGTATATGTGATATCACTGATCGTGATGTGTTGTGCTTCTTGCACCAGACAGCTTGGCACTTTTGTAGTGAACGTTTTTTGTTTAACTTTTAGCAACTTTGAATATCCAGAGGTCGTTACGAGGCTTAAAGAATCGTATAATTTTATGGATTACTTTTTAGAAAGCCAACTTCTTTTCACGTGCAAGAGTATATAGACATTTTCTTGGCTTGAATTCTATTTTTCCTTGTAGTCAAAAATACCGAAACAATGCACGCTTACATGCTGTGGCAGAGTGATCGTTCACGCTGATGCCCAGCTACATGCATGAGTCATGATGATGAGCTCCATAGGCAGTTTTGAAGAAAGTAAAAAGAATTTGTGTAATACATTCTCACGTTCCTTACAAATTAGATTGCTTTGAGTATTGAATACCATACTTGTCGCTAAAGTAGATCATTTGGTTAAAATAAGGCGGAAAACAACGTTTTTTCTAGTAATTTAAAATGTAGAATTTTGGTACGATTTGAAAATGGATAGTTTTGACGACTTGAGATTTGACATTAGGTTTATAAATAGATTTATCATTTCCTATTATTCATAAGCGGTTGCACTTTCGCATTTCGTTATATAGCATCATTTTGATTTTGTTCACATTATTCTGCATTGGGCGACTTTTAACATTGAAATCAGTCTTCAAGCAAGAAGTTTCTTCCATACATACAGTAATTTGGTGTGGTCATTTTTTACTCAATTAATTTTGTGATTCTTGCATTTTGTACTTGTTAATATTACGCGAATACATATATTTTTACGCGAATTAATTATAGTTAACCAACCCTTTTTTATAATAATACATGTATGCATATACATATATACATATACAATGATCAATAACCTATTGAGAACTGTAAGTGTAGATTATTGGTATTGCAACTCACTTCAGGTGTCAGGGAATAGCTTTACTTCCATTTCTGTGTACACAGTTCACTATAAATCAACGTGAATAGAACGCACGACAGAATAGGCTCAAACTTTAACTTTACTGTTGTTTCCGTCTCACAGTACCCTGAACACAATGACTGCAAAATATTTTTTCACTATTCCTCAAACAAATATTATTATTGCAGGTGTTCAATATTTTTTGTCTAATGTATGAGAACTGATTTTTATTTGCGAGTAAAATTTCGTCTGAGCTGTTTGGCAACTTTTTATATCGAATAATTATAAGGTTCGATAAAATATCATTTTTTGGTGAATCAGTAATGCGACTCAGTCTTTTTAACACGTACAACGTAATTCTCTATTATCGAAATGATTTAAAATTTTGCACCTGGCAATCAGGCGATCCTGTTTATTGCGTCAATCAAAGGGAAGAATGACGAAGATAGATCAAAATTGCATAGGGAAATTTAAAGTTAATTGTTGGTGGGATTTGATGGGACTGTTTCTTGCTGCTTGTGGACAGTTAAAAAGTTGAACGGTCATCTCAATTTTCGTGATACATAGAACTTCATACCTGTAAATTAGAGCATATTATACATAAACCCATATAAAATGTCTTTTCACATACCAATAATCGAATCACGTATAGAGTACATGCATTCTACATGGACAAATTCCTCTGCGACGAGCTCATAGCTAAATGTTGATTTCCAAAACTTTTTACATAATGAGTTTTATCAAAAACCTGGACATTGCTTGTGCCCGAGAATTATCAATGCTATTTTTTAAATGTTTGTTTCAAGCACAATAATACATCTAAACTAATGAACATCGATTTTAGTATTGAAAAACTACCTAATTACCGTATCAGCGTAATCTTGTTAGTCAAAAAATCTACCTATCTACACACCTTAATATACTATTGATATTGATTCTCTACATGTAAATACATATAATTAATAAATCTCGGTGTAGGAATAAGTGCAAGTTTGAAGCCTTGTGATTTTATACATCATCATTTTTAATGTGAATTTGTTAAACGTCATCTACTCTTGCTTTCTTTTATGCGTCGTTTTGATTGAGGAAAGTTACAAGCAAAAAATAATCAAGAAACGCTTATGCATAACGGACAACTTTCAAGTTTCTCAATTCACAAATAAACATTAGTAGGGCATGCATAATTTATTAGGCCTACAAGATTAATTCGGGTTTGTTGCGTTATCTTAACTTAATGGAAAATGTTCACTTAATTGTTTGCATCTTTATCTCTACTATTTGCCGGTCAAATGCCCCATTATCCAAAAATGAAGTCATACAGATACATAGATGATCAATCAAAGCAAAGCGAAGACAAGTAAGAGATAACGACGTATGTAATATACTTTTCGTTTTTCATGGTGAAAGAAAGTTATTCATGCTTTTTGGGTGCGCTAAACTCTGACTCTGCATAAAGCAAACTGATTTGTTTGATGAACTGAAAATGAGACCAAAGTCGAACTGCTAAGAGCAGTTGAG
>JAHZMY010001609.1:0-10037 GCA_027743915.1 Seira sanloemensis | reverse complement strand
AAAACTTTTTGTAGGTAAGAAGAAGATAAATTGTTCTTGAGGCTAGGCTAGAAAGAAGTCAGCATCTTCAGTTCAGCAGATGATCATAATCACCAATTTATTCTTGTTTAGCGAAAAAAAACCAGTCGGGCGCATGTCGTCTCACTTTAGAGAAGATGCGTCGGCAGCTGCCACGCGACCAAACTGGAGTTGCTGTCGTGAGCTTACTTGCTTACCATTCCTTATATATGTGTGTACCTATATTTTTATAGTTATTTACTATTATGGTCATCTATCAGATCAAGATGGTCCAGAATTGGTCCAGTGAAATAGATTGCTTTTCCTTTCTTCTTTGGTAGCTGCAAACCGCGATCTCTCTTCTCCACCTAAAGAGTCTTAGGGAAAACAAGAAAAAAAATTGTAACAACTGCTTCATGAAGGCAAAAGGCTCTCCCTTTTTTACTGACTACATCTGCTCTTGCTCTTCATATTGCCAAGAGTGGTGGTATTGATGATGAGGATGATCTTTGTCTTGTGAGGGTGGTGTTCAGGGCATATGGTTTTACTGCTAGCAGAGTTTCTTCGAATTTCAGTCTCGTGAACTCTAAGGCATAATTTTCCTTATGCAGAGCATATGTTCTTCCCATCCCAAACTCAGCCTAGGAATGAATGAGCCTTAGTATTTGGTCATCGTGAAAGGTCATTGTTTCCATGATTCTAAAGCGATGCTGAGGGTTTTTTTAAACACGTAATGTGAGGTGATAGAGATGAGATCAAGATGAGAAGAGCTCTGCTCGCACGGACTCAATTTTTTTACTCTCTGGCTGCCAGAATGTTTTCTGAAAAAAGGGACCCTACCCTTATAGAAGCCTGGTCCCTTTAAACATGTTTAAAAGGAAAGGTCGTTTTATATTATACCCAAGCCAACTTCCTCCTTTCTGCTGCTTGCCACGTGCCGTATAAAACTTTTTTTTGTCGCACTTCATCTTCATCTCTCTCCCTTTTTCTGATTCTCTGTGTCTCCTGCGACACACCTGGAGTTCTCCCTGTTTTGTATGCATTTCCCGAGCTTTGTGTGAGATGCAATTCAGCAGGCTTTTTGTCTCTGTGAAGAAATGCATTTGAAAGGTGAACAGTTTTTTGGGTTTAAAGGGATCCCTTTTCCAGGACAGCTGAGTAGTTGCATCTTGAAGCTGGACTGACTCAAACACATCTTTCATTCATTGCGCTTAACCTACCATATGCTTCTTCCATCTTCAATATTTCCTCCATTCATTTCCCCGAATAAAAGACTATTTTTTTATATTGAGCTCAATATCAAAGGGACGCTGTGTTCATATGATTCAAAAAAATACGGCTTGAGGTCAACTCATACTCACACACAATCATACAACACTCACATATGTCGTAGGTGCAGTACTTATTTTTTACTTACCCTGGTGTGTAAGTATCTAGGCAAAAAAGTTTCTTCCTTTAAAGTCTTTGTCCGCAATTTCTCTTGGTTTTGAAAGGCCTTTTAAAAAGCTCACTGAGGCTGTTATTCATATATTATGTATGCAGCATGTATGAAGTGAGCTTTAAAAGATTCTTCCGCTGGTTACTGGGACCCGTGCCATATTAGTGGCAGGATATTTCTGCTTTCTCACTATCTTTTGAAATGCACAAAGAAAGATGGTGAAATTTTTATAATCTTTTATGCTTCATGCTCTTTTTTATTTACTTATTTGCGTGAAATGCACAGTACGGAAGCTGGAATTGGTACTTGCATCTATGTATACGTATTTACTCATAAAATGCATATCTGTTGGTATTGGCACTGTAACTTTTGCTTGGAGAATTTTTCGGCCTGAACTGTGGTTTGTTCAAAAAAGTCAAGAGCCTTTATGAGAATCTTTCTTATCAAATCTGCTTCAGCTAGCTAAAATTAATGTTCATTCTGGCAAATGCTTCTAGTAGATGCAGAGTTCGCAAGTTTGCTTTCGCCATTATTCTTTAAAATGAATCAAAACCGTTGTTATCAGCAGCTTTCAATGATAAATCGCATTCTGCAAAGTACACATGAATGTCGCTAAACTTACTGCGTCTTTGACATAAAGTATTTCGAAAATACGTTACAAAGGTCATAAATCCTTCTGGTATACAATCCTCTATCGTGTACGGTTCGATACAGATTGTTTTTAAAAGATGTATTCATTTGATTTGATTTTCATGGTTGCTTGTCTTACGAAGCTGTTGGCAGTAGGCTGTTGCATTTAAAAATGGAGGGTGCCGGATGCAGGCGTACGCTATAAAGGCATGCTAAATTTGAATGAATGAAAACCGAACAAATTTTTTGCTATGAAGAAGCTGTACAACAGGAAACATTACTTTCCTTTTGCATTCCTACATGAAATTTACAAACCTTATCGAAACTCATGAGCCAGATAATAATGTTAATTTCTTCGACGGTAGTATTTATTTTAGAACGGAAACGTTGCTTTGCACTTCTGAGCGGATGCCACGGGCCACGGTGCACTAGCTAATCACTCGCCATCATGTCGAGCATAAACATCCATCATCCGTTTCGTTTCAAATCATACCTTCATTTCTTCTTGTGTTACGTGTTGCGTAATGCCTGTCTGACTGAGTCAGCCGCAAGCAATGTTATTACATACTTACTCTTTTCTGTACTTTCTGCGGTAATCAAGCACCTTCTCTGAGGCCTCATCCAGCCATTTTTTTCTCTCCCAATTGCAATTTATTTACCATGAATAAATTGCTATTTTTTGCTATAACCAATGTGGAAATGGCGTAGGAACAATTCTTTGATGTTACATCAAAAATACATTTAAAGATACTTGCATTTGTTGTTGTTCCAAGTCGGACGAGCCTGTGTTGTACTGACTCCCGTGTTTATCCAGCAGAACGAAAAGGGGCTTTTCTAGGGGCAGATGTAAACTCTCAGGGAATTAAAGACCGAGAATTTACCGTACCATGATAGATTTGAATGAAGAGAGAAATGTGTATGATTATAAAAAGTAGCAAACTGTAGAGGGGAAATGGCATTTGTTTCCGAAGCAGATGTTTTCTTCAAATCATTATATGGGAAACGGCCACGCGCTGCTAGTTACCATTACGACGTACCTTGAAAAAAAAACCGACTCGCTTCCCTATTCCATATATACAGCTTTTACAGGCCATTGTTGAAATCCGATGCTGCTAGCATATATGTATGAAATATCAAATGGGGGTTGCAATAATATTACTTACCCTCTGTTTCCTCTAGAATACGTGCTTACTTCACCACCATCATTTTACCCTTAAAAGCCGAGCCACAGAATGTGAACGAGGCTGATGGCACACAGATATGAGATAGAGCAGCAGTGCTCGCCACTGATTCCAATTGTGAATTTCCCTTTTGAAGGAATAGCAGTTGTTTAAACATACGTTGTGTATGTATGGGGGCTTCCTTTCTGATTCAGCTGCCTCTAAGTTGAGAGCGAGACTCCGCTTCTCTCTCAGGAGAAAGACATAAACAGTGAGCAACCTCTCGGGTTTGATCAGTCAAGAGAGAACCAGGGGAGATGAAGGGTCTCTTGTGTGCACCATATTTTCCCTCATGATTTCATTTTGCCAGTTCCACAATTCATTTCGCTCAGTATAATAAAGTGGGAATATATGTCGTTCTTTGTCCGGGGAATTGAGAATTTTCCCCCCTTGTTCGGTTTGCTGGTAAATGAGTGTGAAGTTGTGCAGTATGCAACTGGTTACAAATTTCATAATGCTATTGGGCTTGTGCTAGCTCGGAAGCTAGCTTGTTAAAAAAAAACAAGTAGTTTTTTTTCAGTGTTGAAAATAAAAAAAGTTGTTCGCTGATTTTCTGTCCTCCTGGAGTTTTGTGAACTTTTCAAGTGAGAGAGAAAGAGAGTGAGAGCTGGTCTTTAGTCGTGGGAAAATACTAGATACAGTTTTTTTCATGGCCTCTGCCGCTGATTACTCATATTTGGGATCATCCTCAAGTCGCAATCATCAGCAGCAGCCTCTCTACTTGAAGTCAAATTCTGAAGTGTTGTACGAAACGTGTGATAGGAGGAGAAGTCGAAATATGGGAGTTTTGGTGACGGGGCCGTGGCCAATGAGCCAGCCAATTTATGAGCAGCCAGGTAGTGTCAGTGTCCCTTTGGCGTCTTGCTCCTCGCGGAGGTCGATGCGGGAGGTTAAGGATTGCCATAGTATTCAGCATAATAACCTCCACATGCACCAGCGCCATAGGAGTGAAGTGGTATTGAGAAATGGAAGACCCTTTTCCGTTCCTCCGTCGAACTGTGAGGCGGCGTACGGTTACACTGGGAGCAATGTCATGAGCGACTCAAACAACTTGGAAATGATGCCCTTGAGCCATTCGTCACAGGGGAGTGTGATCCCTTCCCGAGCGACGCTTAATGAGCTGAATCCTACGTCGCCACCGACTTGTGTGCCGTGGCTCAAGAAAATGAAGGTTATCAAGAAGCTCCAGCGAAAAATTGGAATTGGTTAGTTGGAGTCGCTCTTGTTTTCTTCTCTTTCCTCTGCAGCTCTGCTAGGTCGGCTAGGGTAATCATATAGAATCATCATCATGCAACTTTCTTGCATGATCTTTTTAGAATCCACTTCGCGCATCGCTCAAGTTTTTTCCCAGGTTTACCTATTTTCAGCTCATTCATGCCATTAACATATTAAATATTTTTGTTAGATTTTCACATAATCTGGTCTAATGCTTGCGTGATTGCATGATGATCAAATCCGTTCTGAGTGGTTTTTGCCCTAAACAATCATATTGAAACAAAAAGAAAATGTTCTCGCATTTTTCATCGCGGAATTTGGATTCCCTGCATGTGAGGAAAATGAAAGTAGCTTTGTCCATCTTCATTACATTCCTTCCTCATCTTCTGGCTGTGGAAGAATTCCATTAAAAGTTACATTCTGTAGGATTTCTTGGGATATCATTGCATTGCATTCGAGTCCGAAGAGGGTGAACAAAGCGAAACGATGTTATTGTCATGGTACTGTGGTCATCTTATGGAGCTCAGCTTGGCTTCGTGTAAACACAAGTTTTTTTTCTTTTTGATTCTCCTTCACCTTGTAACAGTCTCCATCTGCCTTTTTGAGACATTTTTTTCGTAATAATAATATGTGAGTTCCCTCGGAAAAATGTAATTTTCAGGGGGAGTTTCTTTTTGTTCAAGTGAACAATTTTCGTATAATTTTGAATCAAAATTCATTTCACCGGAACCGGATTCACGGAATGGGCCTCCTCGAACTTCGTGTTTGCTGGAATGGAATAAGAAAAGTGAATGAAAAAATATCTAATGTCTTGTGGCTTTACGCTACAGTACTACAAGTAGTCATTCACCATTAGAGTGAAGTCAATTCATAATCCATTTTCTACACGCATCACAGCCCCGCACATACAATGTTTCCATCAATGTAACTCTTAATTCACTATGAAAATGTGGCTTTCAAGAGGAAGTTTGATAAATTCCCCTTTTTATGCTTCTGGGGCAATCATAGCCTGTGTGCTTTCTGGTCGTGCTTGTAACAAGTCCTGCTTCATAATACAAGACTTCATATCATGGCTTTCTTTATACCCTTTGAAAAATAAATAAATTCAAACGATTATGCTTAAGATGTTATGAGAGGGAACCCTGAAAAAAAAAGTTTTACAACCTCTTTCCTTTACAACAACAGTTTGCAAACTCCCTCCTACAAACTTCATTTTCGGTGGAAGCCATTTCAGTAGTTCATCGAAACTGTATTGACTCGGGATAAAGAACATCATATTTTACTCTATTTACATTTTTATTGTTATGATGACGATGAACGACGAAGAAAAACTGAAGGAACGGGAGTGAAGTGAAGTTGAGTGCATCAACATCATCGTTATCGTCATCCTCACAGGAAAAGGAAGTTGAAAGGATGCTCCTCGCTCTCTCCCTTACTTTTAGCTGCACACTTTTCTAGCTTATAGATTTTGTTCTACTCCTGCTGAAAGTAATTGCTTTTTCTTCAGACTTAAATGCCGTGTACATGTAGCCATCGTACGAACAAATGCCTATTCCAAAGAAAACAAGGTACATCCGCACACACATGAAAAATACTTATATAGTGTGGCAGTCTCGCAATAAAATCGTATGGTGTATTTGTCGGATATTATTTTTACTATCATCGTTGTATATTTTATGGGCGAATCAAAGGGAGAAAAAAAAGTTTTCTCTGACAAAATGAGTTGAGATGCAATGTGGCCATTTAATGTAGTGTAGAGGTATTTAAAGGGAAAAACCGTGAATGGGAAGTGTGTGCAATGGAATGTAGGCTCTTTCGAGAAGGTGGAAAGAAGATACGAGTTCTCCCAAGTGTGTAGCCCATCATCCTGTCAGGAGATATATCGGCGCAAAAAATGCATCACATTTGCCTTCGCATTTTGAAGCGAAATGAATTACAATTTAGAGAGGCAAGATGAGGGTGTAGAGGAGAACTTGGGGGAGTACAGGATACGGATGATGGCCACAGCAGCGATTCATTCGTCAAGAGAGGAAAAGACCCTCCGGCCCACACAATTCCCCTTGGTTTAAATAAGCAAGAGGGAATTATGCCGCATGTAGAAAAAAAATTGTCTGCCTTGTCTTCTCATATCAAACAATCAGATTATTAAAAAGAAGTAGTTGCTCTAAGACAAGACATCCATCTGGCAAAAATATGCTTCTTTTTCCCTCTCTCTCTCTCTCTGTCTCTCGTGTCATTGTTACGTACACCTACGCAGTACGACTTGCCTGGAAATTCTATACATGGGCTGTAAAAGCATTCATGCATGCGAGCATTGTCATGCTACGGGCTTCTGAAAAGGGATAAAAATGGAAAGACGTATTCCATTGTTGTGGGAAAAAAACAAGATCCGATGAAGAAAAAAATATATGATAGGAATCATTACCATGGGCTCTTCCACTTTTTCAATTGGTGTTTCATCCGGTTGAAAATGAAAATGAAGTTGTGTGGCTACCTTACCAATTTTGAAGCGGTATTCGTAATTTTATGACCAGGTATANAAAAAAACAAGATCCGATGAAGAAAAAAATATATGATAGGAATCATTACCATGGGCTCTTCCACTTTTTCAATTGGTGTTTCATCCGGTTGAAAATGAAAATGAAGTTGTGTGGCTACCTTACCAATTTTGAAGCGGTATTCGTAATTTTATGACCAGGTATAACATGTCGTCTTCCTTTCGAATAGAATATTCAGATAAATTACCTTTGAAATACTTTATATATTCATTATGACTTCTTGCTATAATATGCTGCGAGCCCAAATTATGATGAGAAGGGTTGAGCTTAACCACACGACGGCGCTAATGGGTGTAACATAAGCATTTAAGCATTTTATGGTCCCTTCTGTTTCCGCTGAAAACCTTGCATAAGACAGTAAACATGTAAATCATATTGTGTTGATGGAATTTGAACACAGTTTCTCATCCAGTGGCTAGTAAACGACTTGTTTCATCAAAGATATCAAAGATAATGGCGCATTTTCTTCGAAGACATTTGTCATGCATAAATTTACATGTTAACACTTCCTCTTAAGCACATTGTAGATTTTNCGACTTGTTTCATCAAAGATATCAAAGATAATGGCGCTTTTTCTTCGAAGACATTTGTCATGCATAAATTTACATGTTAACACTTCCTCTTAAACACATTGTAGATTTTTGTCGGATACTGATGGACTTGTATTTTTTTGTGTATTTACAGGAGGTCGTGGAGGAGGTATTTCTCCGAATAATTTGCCGCCATTGCTGTTCAACAACGTCCATGGTGAAAATGTTACCATAAGTCAAAATGGGGCTCTTGCAAGGAGGACAAGCAGCTTTTGCAAGGGTATTGCCTTCTCCGATCGTGCCGTAAAGATTAACGAAAAAGTCTGCATAAAGTTTGCCGAGATTTCCAAAAGCTGGAGTGGAGTATTACGCTTTGGCTTTAGCGCTCATGATCCATCCACGATGAGAAATGCACTGCCACGCTACGCATGTCCTGGTGAGTAGACAAGTTGTTGGCTGGCAACTTTGAAACTTGTTTCGGTTTATTTATGCTGTCGGAAGTAAATGAACTAATAATGACTTTGGCTTCGTGATTCTAGATCTTACCTCGGGTGAGTAGAACTTGCTGAATTTCAGAGATTTGTACAAAATCGATGAATTGCAGAAGAAACAAATCTGAAAGATGCTTATTTCTTTCTTTTTTTTCTTTGATTTAGATCCACGCTCTCAGCTGAATAACTCCAGATCCAATGTCAGCGAGACTCACTCTGCAACTTCACAGATTTCTAATACTTCCTTTTCTCAGTCTGATGCTTCACAACTGGCTCCTGCTGTGCCACCTCCAAATGATCCGTATAAGCTTTCAGCCGAAGCCGTCGCTAAAATCATTTCGTTGTATCCCCACATTGTGCTCAATGTGGACCAATTTAATCCGTAAGTCCAATAATTCAATAGTACAATGCGGCCATGTGGCAAATACATACATATAAAGGAACGACCATTTTACTCAATATATTTTTGCTCTTTTAGGATTACCAAAGGCAAACATGCATTAGTCATTGGCTCCACTGGGTGCCGACGTGATGGTGAATACTCGAACGCATATGTCTTCACCAATCAGCCTCTTCGTTCCGGGGAAACAGTCGTAATCTATGTAAGCACCAAATCAAGAATATTTTTTTGTATTTGCAAGTATCATTTAAAAAGAAAGTTCCTTCTATAATTTCCCCCTTATTTGTTCAAAATAATTCAGGTACAAGAAATCGATCGCGCTTATGCTAGCTCAATGGCATTCGGCTTGACTTCGTGCAACCCTAAGGAAATTAGTCATGTTGGTTTTCCGAACGACTCGTACCGACTCTTGGACCGTCCGGAGTATTGGGTGGTCGAGAAAGATGTTGCCAACTCCCCCAACGCCGGTGATGTCATCAGCTTCACCCTTACACCAGAGGGAGAGGTTATCATGACGAAGAATATGGAGCGACCCAAGGCCTTGATGTTTGTTGACAATTCCGTTCAACTCTTCCCTTTCTTTGACCTGTATGGTACAACAACTCAAATTCAACTCGCTGGCATCGTTCCTTCCACTTACTACCGCCGTGGTAAGATTCCAAACAGCAATTTCTGACCTGTTTGCTGTAGTTTTTTTTAAAATTAAAGACACTTTTATAATCAAAGCTGATTTTAATTTTGATTCTACAGTAGCCAGACCTAGAACCGAGATGCCACGAAGTTCGTCAATGGTCGCTTCCTCGCCGTATACTTCCCTCGTTCGCAACGTTCCTCACTCAGTCAGCGCAGTGAACTGCTCTCCCGCTAGAGTCGGTGCTTGTTCTTCCTCGTCCTCCACAACTTCTGCTAGTATTGCAGCCATGTCAACCAACGAAAAGAATGCAGCAACCTATGCAACTCTCAATGTAAGTTAATTATGCCAATTACCCCTAAAAACCATAAACGTTGTGTTGTGGCCAAACCCAAAATAAATGTAGCTAATAATAAATTTTACTTTTTTGTTTTGCAGAAAAAAGTCAGTGGTACTAATCTAAGTCCGTCGTCGAGTCGTGACAACACTCCAAACTGGTCAATTGAGTGCGTGGCTTGTTGCGAGCGACCTGTTGATAGTGTATTCTACTCCTGTGGACATATGTGTATGTGCTACCAGTGTGCTGTAGAGTACTGGAAGACCAAAGAAAAGGGTTGCTGTCCAATCTGCCGAGCTACTATAAGCGACGTCATCCGAACGTACAAATCTTAAAAATGAAGAATGTTAATATTGAGAAAAAAATCGCAAACTTTGTAACTACTTAACTATCTTAAGTCTCGCTCACATCATACCAGGATAGACTTACTTTTTTTAGAGTGCAATCAGCCTACTCAAAATCCTCTACTGGTTATTATCACTAAGAAATGTTCCTTTGCAAAATACTATGTAATTTAAAAATGTGTCAACTATATTCAAATTATGCTTATGAAGATATTTGTACCCCCTGAAATAAACTTGATGGTTTTG
>JAHZMY010001608.1:0-11737 GCA_027743915.1 Seira sanloemensis | reverse complement strand
AGTGGTAAAAAGCCTCTTTCTCCCTGGTGCTGGTGTGGTAAATGTTCGACATCCAAGAAACTTCCAAAGACACAAAGAAGACAGCCTTAATTCGCGAATCCGCAGCGCCTTCTTTGTCCAGACTGGATACGGGGGAAGATAAGAGATTTGGTTTAAGAGTGCGATTATAGCTACTTAAGTGTATCCCAGCGCGGCGACAGAATGCCTGCGTCTGACTTCTCAGATGGTCAACAGTATTCGACATGGGTAAATGATTGCAACACTTTTAGATGCCCATTTTCTTTAGTTAATTCTGAATGAGTTTAAAGATTTGACATTAATTCTGTTTGTTTGTAGACTGGCCTTATTTACATATTCAACTTGATCGTGGGCACTGGAGCTTTAACGCTTCCGGCTGCATTTGCGAATGCAGGATGGATTCTCAGTCTGAGCATTATTTTGCTTCTAGCATTCATCAGGTATATAACTATTTAATCTTTTCTCTTAAAAGTTCACCTAAATGAAAATGTTATATAAATGTTATGTTTCTCTGATTTTCCTCACTTAGTTTTGTGACTGTCACATTTGTCATCGAGTCAATGTCGGTGGCCAACGCAATATTGTGGAAGAGGAAGATTGATCGTGGCAGAAGCTACGATTTTGACGCAGGTGACAGCGCTGTCCTAATTAGTGCGAGTGCTCCCGGAAGAAGATTTCAGAGGGAAGAGAGGGATTCCCCTGATTCCTCCAGAATTGGCATTCCACCAGCCTTCAGAAAGCTTTTCGAGCATGTCAGACTTTGAAATTAAGGAGAGGACTGAAATGGTGAGATGAAGCTACATTTTCATATATCTTTTGTCGCATGTTGAAAAGGACTATGACTCATGAAGGTTTTTAATTTGGTTTTCAGGGACGCATGGCAGCCATGTTCTTTGGAAAGACTGGTGTATACGTTTTCTACGCATGTCTTGCAATCTACCTTTATGGAGATTTGGCCATTTATATTGCAGCTGTGTCAAAGTCTATGCGAGATGTTTTTTGGTAAGTGTGCAACAAAATAAAAGTTAGCATATTTTGTAGATTTAAGCCCTAAACATGTATGGCTCATAAAACCTCCACATTTGTGTATTTATTAGCACTTACACTCCCGCAAACTACTCATTTGGCAACAACAATACGGAGCTGCCTGACTCGACCCCATGTTGGATCATGAATAATACCTTACATCGACAGATTCCAAGCCTACAGAATATTCACCATCTCGTTCATCCTCACCCTGGGACCTTTTGCCTTTTGCAATGTTTCTAAAACAAAATATCTCCAGATCGGAACAACCATCATGAGATGGCTGGGTAAGAAATATACAAAACTTTCATACGTAAATACGTTTATATTCAGGCTCAAACATTAAATATCCATTTTTGTTATCGTAATGTCCTCTTCCAACCTTATTGCTCAACTCAAATGTATCAGAGTAACTCAGTGTAATATTTTTTTTATCTTGAAACATGTCTTTTTTATTAAAGTTACGTAGGGCTTACCTATACATACATTAGGTACCAATGCACTTATCATCATACCTAAACTAAATATGTGGTATTACTTTTTTGTGCATATTGCAGCCTTCGGAGTTATGATCTCCTTGGCCTTGAAGATCCTAATCAGAGAGCCGAACTCGAGCGCGCCCTCCATCTCCATTTTGATGAAGGTTGTAAACTACTTCCTCGCCCTGTTTCCGGTCTTCACGCTCAGCACAAACTTTCCCATTATTGCAATTACCTTGAGGAATAATCTCAAGAGTCTTTTCAATATTCACGATGACTCGGGCATTGGACTCTCGGGACTGACTCATTACTGCTCTCAAATCCTATTCCCTCTGGCTGCCATCATTCCTCCATTCATTGTCGCCGTGTTTGTAGAGAATGTGCAGATGCTCGTGGGTATCACTGGAAGTTACGCTGGGAATGGAATTCATGTACCTTATTCCTGTCATCCTTTGCTACAGGGCGAGGCAATGTTGTCAGGCGACGTTTGGCTTGGAGGTGAATCCGTATGCGTCTCCCTTCAGACACAGGGCATGGATTTGGTTTGTATTCCTTTGGGCAATCTTGTCCGTCGGCTTTGTCACAATTAATCATATTCTGAGTGCATACAGAGTTGTGTGAAAAAGAAATCGTTTTTCATGTAATAGGCTTTTTTTGTACAATTTGTACAATTATTTTTTACTGGTACTATCAAACTGACTCGCTTGTTTTAACTTATCGTATTTTTGTAAAGAAAAAAGGTGAAAAAAGGCCATGTTCTCTTTCTTGTGTCTATTTTTCCACGTTGATGCTAAATACACGTTTCCAAAAATATCACAGGCTTTTATAAGTGTATATATACACGCAAAAAAGAACTTATTTTGAGACAAAGATTGAGATTCTAGTCGGTAGAAAAAATGTTCTCGTTTTTTGTACAACTTTTATGACACGTAAACCCTGCCCTTGGAAAATATTTTAAGTATAAGTTAAGACGGACTCAAAAAACTTCATAAGTATGGATATTTTATCGTGTGCATCAGTCAGACTGACTTTCTTTCATTCCACATTAAAATCCCCCTTGCGATGCGATGCTAAAGGTATTTTTACGAAATTTTCGAAAACTATAATGATATAAGAGATATGCAGATATGCGACACATTACCCCATTTGACTTTTTATCAGTTGTTGACTTCAACCTAAATGATACAAAACAAAAGTATTTAATGAACTGTAAAATTACATTTTTAAAAGCGCATTTAAAAAAAGTTCCCTCTCATTTGTGAAATGTTTGTGAAGGTTAGCAAAAAGTTTTTCTATAAAATGCAATGGTTTTTAAGTTACGATTATTATTGTATACTTTTTTAAGGAAAAAACTCGAAAAAATTGTTATAAAAAGTATTATTATTATTATATGTAACATTTCAAGTTTAAACTATTTTACAACCAAAGATGAGATACGATGTGTATGCGTATGACTTGTGGCGTTTGTAAGGTGCATTTACCTAAGAACTCTTAATTTTTTGAGGTAGAAGCTTATTGGATGTCTTCTTCTACTCCTGCTGAAATGTAAGGATTGCATTGTATTTGTCAAATTGTAAATGAACAATCTTCGCATCATCAATGAAGAAACCCGATATTCTTATTATTTGATTTCATTGCTGGTAAAAATCTACATATACAAAGACTTGTATTGAGATTGTCTTTTCAAAACGAAAACTGGAAATGTTGATAAGACTTAAAACGAAGATAATAAAATATATAAAGTTGTCTGTTAAAGTATAAATAAAAGAATGATGTTGAAAAGTTGAAGCTTCTGTCTTTCATACCTTTCATTTGCTCACATGCATGATTTCGAGAGATAAAAGAAGAAGACGAAATTTGGGTACATTGAAGTTCACTAATTTAGAATGCCATCTATGCGTAGAATACTACCTTGCCTATGAATAGATAGAAATCTATTTGAACTGAAACTGATATGTATATGAAAAATGCAGGCATAGATAAACCCATTCAGATTCTCAGAAAAAGGACCCCACTGGCATGATTTACTTTGTGTGTACCAAAGATTTGATCATTTGAATGAACAAATAATTAAAACTAGAAGATTGCAAAGGCAATCTGATTCTCAGGACATCCTGCGTTGTATTTTGGAAGATATATTTTTAACGCATCGGTACATTACTACGTGCACAGGTACCTTTAGACGATGCACTACATTAAAATTCTCCTTCTTAGCTTTTAGCCATTTTCTCCAAAGAATATGAAACTTTGCCAAATTACTCGCACATTCCAAATCCGAATACGATTCATTACCCAACGGAAATCAATTTAGTTTCTCCCCAAATATCAGGAGTGAAAGTTAATTTGTGCTTCCAACGATTGGGAGCGTGTTTCCAGTGATAGTTTCCCCTAATGATGATATAGGCTATATAAGTTATGGGTCAACAAGATTTGTTCGTTTTTGGTCTCCTAATATTAGTTATTTTGTCATCATGCGAACCCCTCGTAAATTCCGACTTGGAATTAGATCAAGTCGATGGTGAAGCGTTGATGGAGATTATGAAGGAAGAGCTCGACAAATTTCGAGTTGACATGACCCGATCCTTTATGGAAGCCCATACCAGACGGAAACGGGGTAATTGTTCATACATTATATAAATACCTCATATTTGTCTTGTTTTCGCTCGATTTCTTTGAGCACAAGCTTTTTTTTATAGCCGCCGCCGGAATGGTAACGGACCTTCGGGTTGACAGAGGGTACACCAAAACTTCCTCGGAACCAGTCGGTTTTTTCTCCACATTCACTTTTGCAGGGGTCCCTTATATAATCACACGAACTGGTGTGAAAAAGCTCGTGACCGTCATGAAAATCGCGGAAATGCCAAATCAAGAACTTCGGGGTTCTCCTGGAATAATTGCAAATACCGTCCGTTGGAATTTACTTAAAAATGAAGTAGTACTTGACGTAAGTTTAAGGAAATGATTTGACTGTAATCCAAAGTTACCTACAATATATATGTACACATTGAATTCATAATTAGTAATTGCAACGTCTGCAATCATGTAACAATTTAGGGTATCGAGTGGCAGCAAAACTATTTCATTTTGACCTCGACTGGCGACTTCTCTACGATTTACACGATGGGTAATGATCCAAACAACATCAAGCCGGTTTTCCGGCAAAGGATTCAGAATAAAGCCAATTCAGTTCTAGGAAAGTTTTTCGAACATCGCCAGAATCTTTACATGATTATTGCTAATGATAACCAGGCCCATTCGACGACTTTCTCGCCGTAAGATTTGCTAAAATATACACACCTGGACTGGGCTGTTAACAATAAACTATAACTGAAGTTGCAAATTGCATTTGACTACTTATTCAGAATATTTCGATGGGCAGGATCTTACATGGATGAAATCCATCAAGTTCAAACCACTGGAGCCAGTGCATTGGAGACATTTGAGATTGAAGGGAAAAAGTATCTTGCTATTGCCCAATCCAGAGACGCAAACGGAAATACTATGGTACAAACGTATAGTATGCCCAATATCACGAAATTTTAATGTAGAACTTTACAGCAATTTTGAATAAACTTTTTGTCCCCAGCTTGGAACAATTGTATTAAGCATGGACCAATCAGAGCGTCTCGAGCGAGTTCAACTTCTCTGGAGCAACGGCGCAAATAGCCTTCAATACATGCACACAGACAAGGAGCATTTCCTTGTCGTGGGTCAAGAAAAGGAGCCTGCGGTCGCCTACTGGTTTGCCGGAGTGGACTTCATCCACTGGCAACAGTTTGACGGAGTCCAAGGCTCCAAAGTACTTATGAATGGAATGCAAATGACAAGCGACGACCCAGTGCTGGTCACTGGCGATTTCGACGAAGTAAAATTCTTTACCAGATCCGCATCCACGTCGAAAAGAATAACGACCTGGGTTCAGAGTAAGTCCTTGGATGTGACAGGACCCGGAGAGGTGATGGAGAAGATTAAATTTATTCATGTAGCCGCGGAAGGAGGAAAAAGGAAACAGTCTTTCCTCGTTGTAAGGAAAAGGGAGACCCAAACGAATACTCTTTCTACAAGATTCTATCCGATAAGGCTGGAAGAAGTGCAGTTGTGTAAGTCTAACTGCACTGAATACTTTTATTTCCTACTTAATTTTAAATTATAAGCCTTGGCATTTTAAATTATAGCCGTCAGCAGAACAAAAGAGCCCGGCGATAAACTGTCGCAGTGCCTTCAAGGTTTGAGTGAGTCTTTGGATAATGCAAAGCCAGTTTTGGACAGGATATCTGAAGAGGGCCCGAAGGTGCTGACAACAGATAATGATGTAAATTTTGAGGGTATCCTTGTCGCCTCAAAAGTTGTTAAGATGGATCCAGAAAAGTCAAAAGTTAGGAAGGCTCAGATCACCCCGCAAATGTTTCGAGCTGGTTCAGGCAAGAAAAATATATTCTTTATAGTTTATATAAGTATTTTCATATGATAAGAACGAAAAGATGGCGTATCTATTAATTAACTTTGTAGATGAATTTTCATCGCCTTCCGATCTTCTATCAAAAATCGACAGAAGTAATGACGAATTGGAGATTATGAAGATGAAGCTCGACAAAGTCTTTTACAAGCGGGAAAGAAAGTCGAAGATTGTTACAGGAAATTTGAACTTCAAGGGGCCTTTACGATTTACGAATCTAGCTGCATCCGATGCCACCGATTTACAGGTTTATTTTAAACCCATTTTAATTTCATATTATTTATGGGCTGAACTCTTGCAATAATGAAATATTTATTTCCAAAATCTGTATCAAGGCTGATATTATTAACAATGTCAAATGGGAAGATATAGACAATTTTGCCATGAAACTGAAGTCAACGGAGCCCCAAAAAGTGTCTGAAGACTGGTCTCAAGCGGGAAAGAAAGTCGAAGATTGTTACAGGAAATTTGAACTTCAAGGGGCCTTTACGATTTACGAATTTAGCTGCATCCGATGCCACCGATTTACAGGTTTATTTAAACCCATTTTAATTTCGCATTATTTATGAGCTGACCTTTGCAATATGAAATATTTTTTCAAAAATCTTTATCAAGGCTGATGTTATAAACAATGTCAAATGGGAAGATATAGACAATTTTGCCATGAAACTGAAGTCAACGGAGCCCCAAAAAGTGTCTGAAGACTGGTCACTCGAATCGCTTGTGACTGATGAAATTTCAATCACTAGCAAAGACTCCAAATTTGATCCAATCAGTTACGTTTTATAAAACTTTAAGCCTAATTTTAAAAAATATTGCGTACACTAAAAGTATAATTGCATCGAATATTTAATTTCTTATTACTAGATTTCATGCTAAAAACATGTCCAAACGACCAAAGAGTAACTGGGGACCAACATTTCGTTAAACCAGTAACCATTTCAGACATGAAGGTCGAGCCGAACACTGCCATCAATGGAATAATGTTCTCTCAAATTGCTCTCAAGGAAAACAAAGATCAAGTAATAACGGGTTTCAAGCATGCGCCTTTCATCAAAGGAAACTTTATTGCCGAGAAAGTTGGCGATGTAAGTTAATCGATTAGGGCTAAAACTTAAATGCATACAGCACAAGCTACAGAAATAAATTAATTAGGAGTTTAATTTTGTTAGAAACATTTGCCGTCGTGGTTTGCATCCGTGGCGAAACGGAACTCGGCTGAAAGGCAGCATTTCACAGGTCCCGTTTCATTTGCTAATCAAGCTTCACTCCACGCGGCAAAACTGGTTGTGACTGAGGTCAATGATCAGAACTGGAATGACTTTCAAAATAATGTCATGCTCAACGGGGAAAACCAAATCGTGCATGGTAAGGTCGTCTTTAACGTGTTTATAATCATACAGTCTTATTTAATGGCGCATTCATATCCTATTTATTATAGGCCTAATGGAATTCAGCGATCTCAGAGTGGACAATCTGAAGGCCAACACAATCTCAGGAGTCAAAAGCGAAAGCTTGCTGACATCAGATACCAGCCAGAAGATAAAGTCACATCTTCACTTTGACGAGGTTGTGATAGAAGGACCGTTGACTACCCAAACGATCAACGGCATTAGTTTAGCTGACGCTGTTCGAAGAACTGAAAAGGAGGTGACAATCAACGGTCCTACGACCCTGGAGGACTTTCACGTTGACAATGTTCACATAGCTGAGGATATGCAAATAGCTGGACACGATGTGTCAAAACTCCCCGAGCTCCAAAAAGTCCACGTATACTCAACTGCGAACAATTCGCCCATCATTTTGAAGAATGTGGATGCCCGAACTTTCACAGCGGAGTCTATAAATGGCCACGTCCTTGAAGATCTTCCGGACAAATACTGGTCCAAAACGAAAGAAAACGTGGTCACCACCCCGCAGCTTCTCTTGGACGATAGGAAAGTCCACATTTTAAGCGACCAGTTTGAAACGCACCGTCTAAACGAGTTCTCCTTTCCAGACGAGTTTGTGTCTTTGGAGCAGGACACGATCTTCCTGAAAACTCCACTTCGGTTTGAAGCGCCAGTCACAGTTTTGGAAGATGTGACGATGGCAGACGGGGCTACGATGGAGGGTATCGACATGTCCGAGATTCAGTCAATGATGGTGGACAAGGACTTTAAAGGGATGATCCGTGGACATAAGGTGTTTGAGGGCCGGGTGGTGGCTGATCATGGCGCCACCTTCGGTTCACTAAATGACATAGATCCTGTAAAAGACGCTGTTCTTTTAAAGGATACAAGAAAGCAGACAATTGAAGGACCTGTGGAGTTCAGCGGGGAACTTCTTACGGAACACTTTAGCATACGGGATGGAAACATGGACGTTGGCGGCAGGGTAAACGAAATGAGATTGGACGAAGTTGCGAAAACGACTGCATATAAAGATAAAGAAAACGTAATCGAGGGAGATGTCGTGTTTGAGCGAGAAATTAAAGGTGAACTTTATATTCAGGTATGTAATTACATATGTAAATATAGTATTAATTAACTTGTCTTGTCTTTTTCAGTCGATCAATTAAAAACAGAACGCCTCAACGATTTTGACGTACAAAACATCGTGGACAACATGATATTCCTTAATCACCCCGAACCTCAGATAATCGAAAATGGAATAACGCTGGAGAAAGGGAATGTTGTATTCAAACAAGATTCCGTGGTCCATCTTGTCAACGGCATTAACGTCGCCGATTACTTGACGAATGTAAGTCAGTCATGATAATGGAGTGTTGTTTTGTGACTTGTGAGCAAAGTTAATAAAAATATCTGAATATTATAGGTGGTCAGACTCGATTCGCCCCCAACGGATTTCATCAGTGGTCTGAAGACATTTAACAATGTCGTTGTTCAGCGACCAAATAATGTGCTCGACTGTGAGCGGTGTAAATATGACCGACCTGGAAATGAACGCGTTGTCCAAAACAAAGGCGCAGACAATAAGTGGCAAATGGAGTTTGACCGATGCCATATTGAATGGTTATCAATGCTTATTAGTATTATTACCAAACTGAGCAGATTATTATTCAAATAACATTCCTAAATATTGCTTCTCGTTGTCCTCAGATCTGCGAACCAAACGTGTTGGGGATGTTTCGATGGACAATCTCGTATTTACCGATGAGCCTTTCGAAGTAGATTCTCCTGTAGAGTTTACATCGCCAAAAGGGAACCGGATAGACGGCGCTTTCAATGTTCTCGGCGATGTCAATGGAGTTGTGTTTGACGATGTAAGGCTTGTACTTAATTGTGAATTTATGCTCTTCAATATGATACAATATACAACTTTACTTAAAATTTGTTTTTGTACAGAATCTGAAAGAAGCTTTGACAATTAACGATCTACGAGACTTTGACCATGTATCTATAAACGGAGACCTCAACTGGGAAAATGATCGACTGGAGATGCAAAGACTGAGCTACTTTTTCGAGAATTTAGTGACCAATGCAGGACCTCAGCGGATTTCCGGAAATGCTCGATTCCTGAAAGGATTTCAGAGCTCCGCATTAGTCACCCCGAACGATTGGATTGGAGGTGTGGATTTGCAGCACATTCAAGATGACGGGCTGATGAAAGATGATTCACATTGGGTAAAAGTTTTACTAAGTCGCATATTGCCCCGATTTCGTACCACTTTAATTATAAGTTTTCTGTGTTAGTCTTTAGGAAATAATCTGCTATAAATATGTTATATGTGGATGTGACAATTCTAAAATTTTGCCCAAACGTCTTTGCACATTTGTCATTTTATCGTCCTCTGATATCGTCGTGAATTAACCTTCATGCTTACAAGTAAACGTAGAAGGTTTTAATCGTGAGTTTTAATCATTTGCAGATACTTTCTGGAAAGAACAAATTTGAAAAACCATTACGCATTGAGAATCCAGCCAAGCCTGTGAGCACTTTGGAAATAGTTAATGTCAACGGACTAAACTTGGCTTCGATGCAAGAGGACATTGTTCAAGCAAATGACCCACAGTCCGATAGAATCATCCAAGGAATAAAAACGTTTGATAGAAGTGTAGATGCAGAAAATTTAGATGCTGACGGTATTTTTTTATCTTTTATTTAATATAAATATTGTTCAAAATATGTATGTGTACAATATAAAGTACCTATATACTCTAAACGTATTTGCACCTACTTTTTCTTGGATCTCAGAAATATCAGGCATTTCCACCAAGGACTTTGTCATCAAAAACGACCAAAGAAAAATAGCTCACCTTCAATTTGACGACCTTTCAGTGGAGCAAGACATTGATTTTGAGACCACAGAAGGAATCAACCTCCGCTCCCTTCTTGACGACAGAGTCAGTCTGACAAAACCAGGTCAAAATCTCCGTGGGAAATATACGTTTCAAGATGTCAACGTTGTTAACCAATGCAAAATGCCCATAATCAACAGCATAAACGAAGAAAACGTTCTTCGGCGAGATATGCAGCAGCTACCTCAAATCTCTGGACGCAAGATTTTCAAAGGCGCCTTCACCGTGGAAGGCGAGATGGACACAGCCTCTATAAACGGTCACTCAATGTCCCAACTACTAGACTCAACCTTGAGAACCGACAGGAAAGAAGTGATAACCCGTCCCGTGATTTTCGAACGGCCCGTGGTGACCAACAAAGATCTCAAGATTGAATCTGTGAATGACATCCACTTAAAGACATTCTCCTCACAAGTTTCTGCACGCACCATGAGTGATTTTCAAAGGCGCCTTCACCGTGGAAGGCGAGATGGACACAGCTTCTATAAACGGCCACTCAATGTCCCAACTACTAGACTCAACCTTGAGAACTGACAGGAAAGAAGTGATAACCCGTCCCGTGATTTTCGAACGTCCCGTGGTGACCAACAAAGATCTCAACATTGAATCTGTGAATGACATCCACTTGAAGACATTCTCCTCACAAGTTTCTGCACGCACCATGAGACTCATGGATGACTCCGAAACTCCAGTAGTTCTTGAGTCTGAGTTGAAGGAGCGCATGTCAAAACTGCGTAGAATTTCTATGGAAAGTCCATCCTGGCTGGAATACCTTCGCGTGAAGAAGGACTGGACTGATATGGGAGGAAAATCGAGGGTTGGGAGTGTGATGAGGCGCCAGGGCTCTGGAGAAATTTTTGCCTCCTTCGTTGAAAACTCTTTGACGAGCAGTGAGACCACGGGGGTGGCGCAGGGGTGTGCTTGTAACAAAGTGGAAACTGTCATTTTTAAAGAGTCTGAGCTGAATTCAGATGTGGAGAAGAGTATTCAAAAGACTGTTGGAGTCGATAGCTGCTTGCAGATCTTCCATGTGCAGAGTCCCAGTGGCAAGGAGTATACTGTCTTGAGTGACTCCATATCTAGCAATTTGTCGTAAGAAGATTACCATGTTTTCCTCAGATTTATTTTCAGGTAATAGATATTTATTTCATATTCGTGCAATTTATTGCATAGGTGCATTGCAAGTAGGGACGACACCACCAAAATAATTAAGGATGAGCGACTTGTAGGAACGATGACCTTGGGTCATGTCAGTGATGTCAATGTTTTCACCGATAAGGGTCAAGATTTCCTCGTAATTGTCCAATATTTTGACAGAAAAACTGGTATATTTTTTTTAAATATTTGAAAATATTTAATTTTGGCGTGTGAAAGTGAAATAAGCGACTCACGCATGATTAATCTCATAGGAAGCCATTCTACGACCACCAAAATCATCCAGGTTGCTTCAAACGGCC
>JAHZMY010001607.1:0-13551 GCA_027743915.1 Seira sanloemensis | reverse complement strand
GAGTTATCGCGCGAACAGACCCACAGACCCACAGACCCACGGACCCACAGACCCACGGACCCACAGACCCACGGACCCACAGACAAACCAAAAACAGTAACGACCTCCTGTCGTCGGTCCTTAATAAAGGAAAAATCATGTCATTAGGCATTAAATCCTGTTTACGATTTCACAATTTAAGCAGGATGAACGGACGAACAGAGCATTGAACCACAAGCCAAGTGGATGATATGAAGATTGAAAATGAGCCGGCTGCAAATTCCACAAGAATTTGACAGATTTACGAAGCTAAATTATTGTGCAGGAGATTGGCGTCTGAATGGCCTTTTAGCTTTTGAGCTGCGAAAAGTCAAGTGCAAAGATTTTTTTGCATTTTTTTCTTTCATTCTTTTTTAATGCATTTTTATGAATAATTTATCAAAAAATAATTCCCTAGCTGCATACGTTGAGGAAGAGTGAAGACTATATAGGATAAGATCATCGGATAAGACTCGATTTTAGAGAAATACTGAAAATAATTATATGCAAAATTGGAGCCCATTAAAAGTATGATTCATTTTTGGGGTCGATGTAAAAAAAATGTGCTCGCAACTCAAAAACAAATTCTCTTTTGCTTCAATCTCTTAAAGTTATGCTCAACTTGGATCGAAGCAACTAAACTGATGTGAGCCAGAGTCAATAAAAAGCTTTGTAATAGTTAATTGTGTCCAGTGTCCCATGATATTGATATTAAAATACTTATTACGATTCCCTCTGCCTCTGGACAAAGTATATATGGTAATAATGCCTAAATGTCTGGATGACGAAAAACTGGAATTTGTAAAGATTGAGCGAAAGAGAGATAAAGTATGTAAATTTGTTGGGAAAGAAAGTGAGGACGAGTGCAAAACAAACAGTTTGCCCTTCAACCGCACATATCGCATTTCCTGTGTGACGTGTGCACAACAACGCAACTGCCACCAGTTTCTTGGCGACTGCTTCTTTCTTCTTATTTTTTTTTTACTTTTGTGGATTTTTTATTCCCTTAGGAAAAAGATGGGAATTTTTCTAAATTTCAACATCTCAGCAAATCGAATCCACCATTAGAAAAGTACAAGTATTTACTATGTGCTTACATATCCATCCGCAATAATAGTTTGTCAATAATTGCTCATTTCATTGTAATAACAGTCCAAGTTGTAGGCCTGCTCAATCCACCACCTGTGAGGTTTTTTCCATCGGGATTTGCTGAAAAACTTTTAAACGAAGCAAAATCTATCTCATCTTTCCTCTGGTTGCCAGCTTTCTAGTGTGAGAAAAATGTAGGAATAGGCACTGGTCAAATCCGGTTGGTACCTTTTTGGACGTCCAAAACTTTTCTGTTGCAAACTCGAATCCCTTATGATGTATGAATAATAGAAAGAAATCAGATGTTGTAGCATTTTGATGCAAATGCATTTAGCAATATGTGTGTAACTTTTTACACCAGGGACTTTTTTCTGGGAAAATCGCATTTCCTGTCGAATCTTAAATACCATAATACCATTAGGCTGGGGAAAATGTCAGTACTCGAGGTTCACCACGATTTTCCCATTTTGCCGACGTCTACATCATTCACAATCCAAAAATAACTGGATGAACATTCCAGCATCTCCGGGATCGGCTCACATCTCTCCGTTTGCGTTCGAGTTTCACCCACGTACATACATATTTACATATAACTATTTACCTGTTGCACACGGGGTGATTGTTTGCACTGTCGGAGACAATACAAATATCTATCTCATCCTCCCCATTCCCATATCTCTCTTCTCTCTCTCTCTCTCTCTCTCTCTCGAGATTAAATAAATCTCTCTACAAAAAAAGGTTCGTGCGGTGTGCGGCTCTGCCGATAATTAATATAGACTTTTCCAGTATTTATGTACATCTGGGCATTGGACAATGCAATGTGGTCAACCACTTCTCCATAAAATGTGCAGCTACAGATATTGCTTGTTGCTTTTCACGATCCAGTTCCAGTTTATCCTTTGAGGCACATTCAATACAAAGTACTAATAATGTATTTCAGAGTCTTAATGAGCATACTTAAATAGGCTATAAATGACTGTATGTATTTAGGTAGGTACGTATGTACATATATGGGACGATCCATAAAGTACGTGACGCACCGAGGGGGGTCTGACAATTTGTGACACAACATGATAAAAAGACCCTATCCTACAATGCATAAGAGTGTGACATGGGGGGAGGGGGTTCAAAAATCACTTTTTATGCGTTACGTACTTTGTGGATCATCCCTATATGACTTTACTCGCACATTCATGATAAGATAAGGATGAAGGGGAAATATAGTTAAACTTTGTTTGGAATTCTCGTACAAAGCAGAGACATTATAGCTTATTGCATTAAAGACTCAATTCGAAGCTGGACGGACGTCACTCTCTGGCATGTGTGGAGGTTACATGGTCACAGCTCACAACTTGTCTCAAATCTCAGATTGTTTCAGTCCACATTCTAGTCGAAGTCGAGTCACTTAATTAGGATTAGAACCGTAATTACAATTGTTCGAGTTATAGTTTGAGTTCGATTCGACGTTTGACAATGCTTGTGTTTCGGTGCCGGATGCCCAAGCTCTCGTGATTTCAATAATTTTCGATTTGAAACGAACAACGTATGAACGCCATTTAACTGTTTGTTGGCGCATTTGAAGGAATCGCAAGTTTATTTCTTCATGTGTAATCGTGTAATATGTACCGGCATTTCCCTTCAATTGCAAATATAGGATTTTGCAAAAAGTTTTGTTGATTGTGATTGTGTCACTCCATAAGCATTTTTTTAGGTAGAAGAAGAAGGAAGCATGCAGATTTTTTTTGCGAAATGCCAACTTTTTTCCTGCCATATCTCACCATGAATGAACTTCTCTGTTGAGCAAGAGTTGATAAGAAGAAAAAAACGGAGATAAATTGTGACAAGGATATTTGACTGACTGTGAGTGAGAGCCAATTCCAACAAGGTCCGACAGTTGTGGTGGCTCACCATCACAAGCTTTGAAAACTTTATATCCGATATCCAGTGTTTTATGAGACACGGATTCACTTTTAATCTGCCACTTGCAGAGCTTGTTTTTTCTTTGTTGCAAGCAACTGAATCAAAATAATAAAATATTCAAGTGGAGTCAGTGTCGCCAGTGACTCTTGGTCTCGGGGGGAATTCGCTGGAGGATTGGATTCGAATTTTCCTTCAGAAAACGAAGAAAAAATGAAGGGCGAACGGGTTCCGCTGTAAGTGCCTTAATTAAATATGAGTTTAGGCAGTATGCATGATATGTACATGTAGGGCTTTTCCATTCACTCTTGGCTTCTTGGCCAACTGTCAATATCGCGATTTACGATATTTACTTAAGCTCAGGTTGACGACTGACGTAAGAACTCACGAGCTGCATGGAATTTCTGCTCTTTGTCTTTTAAAAGCGTTTTTACCCAACTTTTTATTCGATGTCGAGTTGATTAAATTTTGGATGACAAGAGGGGCTTATGTATTTAGTACAGTATTACACTAGGTGCACTAGCTAATTAGAAATTAGTGTGATGTTTCCAAATGCGAAATGTGAGATAAGTTGTAAGTTGTTATTATTGCACTTTCTTGTGAGAAACATGAGCTCTTGGCAGCGTCTCGACTCTCGCCGGAGTCGGCGGAAATGAGTGAGAGCAGTGATTTTTTTTCATACTGACGTCGACGTGATGGATGCAAAAAAAATCCTGCACTCTGCCAACGGCAACGCCAACAACTTGGCTCTGTGTGTAACGTTCATTTGCGTCATCAGAAGGTACACAGAGAAAAAATGACGTCTCTGGAAGCGAGCCTTTCTTGGACTGTCTCTGAAATAAGGGCAAATGTTAACATTTTTTAATTGGAGCACAAACCCGTACTGATTTCGAAGTACAGGATCTTGTCTGCTACTATTGGAGTTTTTTTGTTTCTGTAGAAATTTTCTAGAGCAATTTGGTAACTTTGTCCTTTGGTAACTGACGTTTATCACTTGGCTACGTATGTATGTATGTGTATCACCATGTCATCTCCAAAATTGGATGCTTTTTTACGCTGTTTCATACCGTCTCGTAACAAATGGAAGCTGAAAGCTGATGACCTGACATCACAATCAGTTTATGTGATTCTAGGGAAGTGCGCAAAAAAAAGACATTTCAGTTCATGTCACATTTTATTTTTTGGCACACAGGTGCTTTCTTTCCACCTGCCTTTTTATACCTTTTTTCTGCCTATGCACTATTCCTTTTTTCTCTCCAACACACACTCATTTCATGTTTTACGACCTTTTTCGTGAGAATGGCCCGGTCCGAAGAAAAAATTAGCTGGAATTCACCAAATGTATATGCCACTTCAAAAAATATTATAGAACTTCTACTCAATTTAGCAAATGAGTTTATACTTTTTCTGCACACGTTTAACTCATTAGGTAAAACAATCATGCAATAATGTTTTACATTGCTCGGTCTCGGTGCGAAAACATCTATTTTATCCGGAGCCTTTCTGTATTTTTCTGTGTTTTGCTTTTTTTTAAAAAAAAAGTAGCTAATAATTCAAGCTACTTACGTTCTCGGGGTCAGAACAGTTTTTGCCTTTCATCAGAGCACACCCATGTAAAATACATATTTAATTAAATGAGAGTTATCCCTTTTGCTTCGGAAATGCAGTTGACAAATAGCAATCCAATCATTCACAACATCAGGTACATACATATCCCTTACGTCAAAACAAGAGTGTGAACAATCACCAATCGTCATCAATCAAACAATGGGCGAATTATTAACAATAAATATACAATAAAAAATCAGCCTCATGCTCATGAATTTCTAATTTTGTGCGAATTTCCAGACTAACTGACTCAGCGAAGCGCTACGGGGATGAGTCGAGTGTTGGTGGTAGTGATGGTGGCGGTGGCGCCGATGAAGAAAAGAGTCGAGCCGGAGCCGACCAACTGGAGACGTCATGTGCCTGTCCCCCGTCCACAAATGTGAGTGGCGAGGAAGGCTCAAGGTGCCCGAGTTGTGGTCGCCGGGTGCTGGACAGGAAGGGGATCACCATCAAGATTGAAGGTAAAGCTGAAAACAATTTTTTAAAAATAATATGACATGACCAAAGATTTATTTTTTTGCAGGCAGTTTTTTTTGTAGACTTAAGAAAAAATAGGGAAGTGTGTATTTTTTTGCACTCTGAAAGCCATTCTACAAAACAAAAGACAAAAGTCAAGTGGCTTTTTGATTCTCGACAGAGTTGGTTTTTGTGTTGTCTCAGATATGTCGATGTTAAAATTGAGTGGGATGAAGTCAGCGAGGATCTTGCGAAAATGGAGTGTGGCGAAATGATCTCATATTTCTGTGTATGTGAGCTGTGAGTTGAATGATCATGAATGAGTGCAAAAATATTTTTTGGTCTTATTTTTTGCAAGTGCTTAAAGGAAGGATGTAGAGTTTAACATTTACAAAGAATAGGGTTAATTATCGTTAGGATGAGTTTTTGCAATGCTAAAAATGAAACGCGAGTGAGATGAGCGTTTTCTCATCTTTATAAAATATTACCTTTCTTGCGTCCGGAGGAAGTCTGCTCTATTTTTGTGATGAAATGCTGGCCTAATCTCAGTATGCCCCAATAATGTTGATGGTGATTTTAACCAAAAATGTGCTTGGATGATTTTTGGCGTATATGTATTGGTGTAGGTGTTTAGAAGTTGATTGGTGTAATTTAAATCAATGTTTATTGTTGATTGTATTTAAGTGAGTTGAGTGAATGGAGCCGTCCTTATACATATTGGGTCACATAAAAAACCGATTTTTTTGACCCCCCTCCCCGTGTCACAATTGTGTCCCAGTCGGAATAAAATAGGGTTCAATGTTTATTTAGATACTTAAGATACCTTATAATAGAATTTGAATCCGGAGATGTTTTAATCACATACATATTAAACATTTTTTCAGGATCAGGATGGAAACGTAGAAGTGATTGAATAAAAAAAGAGTTTTTTCTGGTAGAGCTACCTATTTTGCCACCAGGGACTGTCCATAAATTACGTCACGCTTAAAAACGATATTTTGACCCCCTTCCCCATGACACGCTTGTACACATTATGAGATGAAGTATCCTTCCCATGCATTGTCAAAAATCGTCAGAACCCCGCCACCCCCAAGGTGCGTGACATAATTTATAGACAGTCCCCCAAAACACTTTTACTTTTGACGTTTGAAAAAGGCCTAGAAAGTATAAATTTAAAGCACAGCCTCAACCATTTCAGCCCGGTGCAAAAAAAGGAATTTGACAAAAATTTTCCTTCAAAAAACAAATGGCATTTAAATTGAATTGTGGATCAATTTTAATTAGGGTTTAGGCATTACCGATACTAACATTTTAGATGCAAATCTATGCATGAAAACTTCACCATCATTTTTTTCTCTGCTTGCTTTCAGATTCTGGCGAGCACTGTCACGACAACGAGCACAGGCGTCCGGCGGACAACATAGCGCGCAGAAAGTTATGGCTGGCGAGCGTCCTCTGCGTCATATTCATGATTGGAGAGGCAGTCGGTCAGTAAACTCACATTCAAAATATTCTGTTATCATTATTTTTTTAAAAACTATTTTTTAAGAAATTAATTACAAACAAAATTCTTTTTTTTAATTATGGTAGGTGGTCTGATGGCAGGCAGCTTGGCGGTTGCGACGGACGCCGCACATCTCCTCACCGACTTTGCCGGCTTTATGATTTCCCTCTTTGCCCTCTACATTTCGGAACGGCCCGCGACCAAAACCTTAAGCTACGGGTATCACCGGGCAGGTAAATACTTATCCAAAATGATAAGACTGACACTGACACTTTCACGAAAAACTTTATATTAAATGTATGTATGTACTTAACTAATTTTACTTCCTAAAACAATTCAGAGGTGATCGGTGCGCTGACCTCGGTGCTGCTGATTTGGGTCGTCACCGGCATCCTCGTCTACCTCGCTGTGCAGCGCATCATCCAACAGGAGTTTGAGATTGATGCGCCCATCATGCTTATCACCTCCGGGATCGGACTCATCGTCAACATCATGTAAGTTTTTTTTAAATCAACTTAGCTCAATAATTTCTTTGTAAGTGCAACGACAGTTGCAGGTTTGTCGGTGAAAATTGCTGCTACCCGACGAAAATATACTGGGGTAAACTTTCACTGGGAAAATAAAATAAATACATGTCAGCAGAGTTTGGTTGGGGGAGAAGCTAAAATTGATGAAGGCCTATACACTCCGATAAATATTTTTTCGGACCTCCAATACCTGTAACTGGGAAAAAAAAACTGTTCAAAATTTCGATGAAATTTACGCCAAGTAAAAGGCGGAAAAACTCAGTGGCTGGGGTATTACTAGACGCATGATTAAATCAAATGTATTCTGCTAACGTTTTTTAGTAGTTTTCGACTTTTGCTTGGGAAAAGCCTTTTTCTCATCCCACTTGAAATATGCGCAATAATACATTTGTAAATCTATCACGTTAATTTAAATCTTGTTTTTGGCCATAATTTTTTAAACCTAAAACTGAAGGTGGATTGAAATTACTTCCCAATTTCCGTCAAAAAAAAAAACTTTTAACAGCCTAATGGTCAAAGCAGCGGGAGATTACTCATGTCAGCGTAGTCATTTGAAATGACTCATTTCCAGGGACGTGGCTGCAACTGAACATTGTGCCTTAAAGTGATTTTGTTACTTATTTAAAATGACATCTTTCTTAACCTCAATTTTCAGAATGGGTTGCACCCTCCATCAGCACGGCCACAGCCACGGGGGTGTGAGCCATGGCCACTCCCACGGTGGTCACGGTCACAGCCACGACTCGAAGAAGGGGAAGCACTCGCCGCACTCTCCCTCCCACCAGAATGGGGGTTTCGCCCGGAGCCCAGACGACGTCGAGCATTCCGGTGGGGAGGACCCCAAGGAGGCCAGTTGTGAATCAGACAGCAGCTCGAATGCGACACAGGTGGCCGTCGCAAAGCCCAACATTAACGTCCGCGCCGCCTTCATCCATGTCATCGGCGACTTCCTCCAGAGCGTTGGGGTCTTCGCCGCGGCGCTTACCATCTACTTCAAGGTCAGTAGTCAGTAGTCAGGACTCATGACAGCGGGATGCCGTGCAATCATTTCAAATTTTTACTTGTGTTTACGAAATCTCAAATTCTAATAGTCAATAAATACTTGTCATTCCGTTTTCAGCCGACGTGGGTCATGGTGGATCCGATCTGCACCTTCCTCTTCTCCATCCTCGTCATCGGCACGACCTTCGCCATCATCAAGGACACTTTGGTCGTCCTCATGGAAGGTGCGAGTTATTTAAATTAGCCGAGACAATATCTCAACGCTGACTGATCCATAAATACTTAAATACTTTGAAATCCACAGACTTAGGACTGACTCATTATGTATATGTATTTTTTTAATCTCGCAGGCATTCCAAAGGGCATCGACTTCAACGAGGTGCGTGAGACCCTCCTCCAGGTGAAGGGGGTGTATGTCGTCCACAACCTGCGCATCTGGTCTCTCTCCATGGACAAAATCGCCATGTCGGCTCATCTCGCCATCGGTAAGCCAAATACAAAATATACCCACAGACAGATAAGCACTTCGAAGATAAGTTGTTCCCAGGAGACGGAGAACTCGCCCTAGAAATTAAATAAAATTGTTTTAATAATTGTGAATCATTCCAGAGCCTGGCAGCAGCAATGCGAGCAGCATCCTTCGCAAGTCGTCGCAGCTCGTCAAGGCCAAGTACGGGTTTTGCGAGGTCACCATCCAAATCGAAGACTTCAACCAGAGCATGCAAGACTGTCGGAAATGTCAAGAGCTGAACTAAAAAACTGCCAAGTACGGGTTTTGCGAGGTCACCATCCAAATCGAAGACTTCAACCAGAGCATGCAAGACTGTCGGAAATGTCAAGAGCTGAACTAAAAACTAAAATAGTTAGTTAGTGGATATAAGCTATTTTACAAAAAAATGTATTTAACTGCTCACACACAAGTATGTAATCACATATAGGATTAATTAAAATTAAAAGTATAAATTGCTTCCTTTTCTATTAAACGGGTAAATATGCTTCGGAAATGATGAGAAAGTGTCCATGGAAACTGGGTTTTTGATAGCCGCACTGCTCAAAAATGCAAATGCATTGGGTCATAGTTTTGAAGGACGATTTTTTTGGGATTTTTGCACGCAACGAACGAGCAGTGGTTAAACGGGACGGGTAGGATATTCGTAGAATATTCTTCCAGAGCCGTGTCCTACGACAAAAGTTTTTTTTAATAATGACCAACGCTCAAAGTCAGCCAAAACGTTTTATTCGAAGGGCCATGTTCCAAAATATTTTTCTTCAAACAAAAATTCCACGAAATTCCAAAAATTGTCACGAAAAATGAATTTCTTCGGTTTCTTGTCAAATATTGTTGCCCTCTTGCCTAATTGTATGCTATAAGTTTTCTTTCTGCCAGATCTTTCCATAAAATTATGATGATCGGATTTAAAATTGTAGCAATGTTTTGTATTTTCAAATTTTGACTGGCTCTTTGAATTTTGCAGATGTTTCTGTAAATAAGTCTTGGTAAATTGTGATTGTAAGAATTTTTTTATCTTTGCCTAAAATATTTGTCTATTGAAGCACGACATTCTTCGTTAGTACTGATGATTTAAAATGTTTCGTTGGTTCTTTAATTTTTATTCGATATTTAAAAAAATTCGAATAGGCAGGTAATAAGCTCTGCCTTAATTTCCTCTCAGTCCAGTCCCAATTGAGCGAGTCACGATTAGCCACTGCTCAAGTATAAAATCTAACTTCTGAATTATCTGAATGACTGTGTGTAGTAGCTGAGAGTAATCAATTGTTGTACATAGTCTGATTATGAGTGTAGTTGATGAGATGTATAAAATAATTGACAATTATAGTATCATTGTATAATACAGCCTACTGTATTTAAATAACGTAACCGTTTCCTTCCATTTCAACCATTCCATATCATGACCAAAAAGTTCTGTCTTTTTAAGATAATTACTGTCCCAATCGACGCCGGTGATTGTCTCGTCCTCTTTCACTCTTCACTCCCATCAAGAAATTAACGGTTTAACAAGCTTACTACAAGCGAAACTACATGGGTGCCAACGCCAGCGACATTTTTTTTGTAAGATACAAATGACTTTCAACTTTCAACATTTGTTCTTTCTTCCAATTAAGAAATAATAATAATGCAAAAAAAATATGTCTTCTCTTCCAAAGCCGGGAAAAGATTTGTACTGTAAATATATATAAATATATAAAAAAAACTAATAATTACGAACCTGATCGATCCTCTGCGGAAAAAGTCTTGTCTTCCTAACCGAAACCGCCTATAACTTTGAGAGGCGCTTTTGACCAAAACTAAACCAAATGTCTTTTTGAGAAACCGGAACTTCTTTAAAAGAAATGCTCCTTTTCAAGTAAATGTTAAAATGTGTTTAATCGATTTGTACATAACTTGTTTAACATTATTTAAGCTCAAATTTAGAAATGTTGAATTGTATAATTTTTCATATAGGTCAAGTGTGAGTGTGATTCGTTCTGTGAACCGTTTTTTTAAAGGTGGCTAAAATGTATTTGTTTAAGTGGTTGATGATTGATATAGTCGATTTCATGTGTAAAGTACAAGTCTCTTTTATAGGCTGGACTCGAGTGTCCAACCGGAAATAATTTTAAGAGACTGATCTATTAAGAATTCAGCGTAAATAATTGATGTAATAATGTTTAGGTTGAGAGTCAAAGAAGAAAAGGAAAAAAAAAGTGATTGTTGTCAAAAAATATTGTTTGTGGCTGTGATCCTCATTTGTATTCATCATTATTATCGAAGAACCATAATGTGTACTAAAATTACTTGTCAAAAATGGGCAACGACGTGAATATTGAATATTGAATGTGTAGAAATAAAAAAATGCAATTTTAGTGAAAGATTTGATCAAACTAAAGACAAAGACAACTGTGCGGAATTTGTATTATTCTTCACACCTGTCCATGTCAATGTCAATGTCAATTATGCCGAATTCTTGATTTTTTTTATTATTCAGCACAGGCCAACAATCAAACAAAGGCACAAGATTTTTCAGTCGGTGATACATGAAACAGTTAAACATGTTCCTTTTTAGGTTCAAAGGTCGCATGTAGCATGACCACCACCACCATTAATTTTCACTCTGTCCAATGTTTACATCAACGACCACATTGCACATGGAACAGTGACGGTGGATGTGTTTACTTTGAAATGGAGGCGACTATTTATTTCTTGATTATTGCTTGTTTTTAGTCCGGGATTTAGATTTTTTTAATTTGTTATTGCTCCGAACACCTGACATTCAATTACAGACCATAATACTCGCTTTGGCATTCGAGATTACATTGAAGTATTTTCGTAATTGGAAAATTTTTTTGCAATTTTTGCTGGGTTCACAAAACAACTCTCGAGTTGGTCTGGTGGAAACTCGTGAATAACCGTGTTAAATTGAAGCCTGTGGTGGTCAGCATTCTCTGCAGATGATGTGATTTTAAAAGGGTTAAACGGTTGAAAATAGTATTTATTTCAGCTTTAATGGGAGACTTTGGTGACTCAATTGATGTAAAAATTGATCAAGATTATAATTTTTAATTGACATTAAATGCAAGTTTAACGATTTTTTATATTTTATGGAGTAATTTAATGCAGAAACTTGAACTCTTGTTGTATTGTAGAAATATGAAGTTTACGAACCGCTGGGGAAGGGAGGTTTTGCCGAAGTCTACCGAGCCCGGTCTTGCGGAAACGGGTTGGAAGTTGCTATCAAGATGGTACGAAGACTGTAATAAAATTTATAAGTGCTAATGGAAACCACCATTTTCTTCTAATTTTTTACAACCAATTTCTGGTTCCAACAACTGCAGATTGACAAGAAGCTGATGGTCTCCGCTGGGATGGTGAATAGAGTGAAGCAAGAAGTCTCCATCCACTCCAGGCTCAAGCATCCCTCCATCCTGGAGTTGTTTACCTTCTTCGAAGACCAGACGACGGTGTACCTCGTCCTCGAATTGTGCGACAACGGCGCGCTTCACAAGTTTCTCAAAACTATCAACACTACTTTAACGGAGGTCGAAGGTTATTCGTTTGAAAAAAATCGAAAATACATGTCAATCCGTAAAGATTCACTTTTATGATTACGATGTTTTTAAATCCATGTTTCCTCCAATTTTTTGCTGTAGCTCGCAACATCCTGAGACAAGTAGTGGAGGGGGTGATTTATCTACACTCGCATAGCATCGTTCATCGTGACCTGACCCTGGCCAATTTGCTGCTGACGAAGGACATGCGAGTGGTTAGTTCCAGTTCAAGGACAGAATAATAATAACAATCTCATCTTATCACTTTGAAATGAAATTAGGTGATTGTTTTTTCTAAATTGCAGGACGACCAGGAAGGAATCAGATCTACCCTCACGCTCGTCGTAATTTCAGAGATCGAGATGCCCTCCCACCTCTCCCCGGAAGCTCGGGATTTGATGTGTTCAATGCTCCAGAAAAACCCGAAGAGAAGGATCAAGTTGAGCAAGATTTTGGAGCATCCATTCATGTCAAGGCCCCAGTACCAGTACCATGCAAGGACATCGACATCGACCGGATGGGGCCCACGTTCACACGACAGCGGATTTGCTTCCTCTTCTACTTCTCGTCTGACCTTGCCTCCGCCACCGCCTCTGGGGCAAACCGTTTCACACGGGTTGATCAGTTTCCCCGAAGGAAATAACGATTGTGGCTGCCGTTCCACTACATCAGGCCCCACCTACAGTGATGGTTCGGGAAGTTGGCGAGGCATGGAAAGCCGGATGAGTACTTCTGGAGCTCAATACCCTGCTTCGGTCAGCTCTGTTGGAGGGAATCACATCCACTGTCTGGAGTCAGGTAGCAATCAAAGTTCTTCCCTTCCGGTGTCCGTCAAGGAGACCCACTGTAGTCACGCTTGGAAACAGTGTGGTTCTGGAAAGCAGGAGTGCTCTCATGTTGACACGTGTCCCCGTGTTCATCGAACTTTTCCCATCTTTTTCGGGACGAATCAGAATGCGTGTTGTTGGACGAGTAACTACTCCAATCCTAGTGGACGACTTCAGCCCCTGAAGCCGGTTCACCAGATTCCTGTGGGTCATGTGGAGAATGCTCTTATCTCGATCGGTGGTGTTGGTAGTGGTGGTGGTGGTGGTGAAATTAGGCGCAACTTGCGACCCGATTGTGACATTCTTCCTTTAAATTCCGTCCGCCTGAAGCCGATTCGGCAGAGGACGAAACAAGTCATTCTGAATATTCTGGAGGGAGGGGATGTCTGCTTAGAATTTATTCGGACCAAGGGCAACTCTGGAAAGGTGATCGAGGTCCTTCACATTTCATCTGATGGACTGAGGGTAATAATTTAGTTTACCATGATTTTGAGTAAAAATATGACCTGCATGTAATTTTTTCATTATGTGATAATTTAATGATGTCATTAATTTA
>JAHZMY010001606.1:0-10135 GCA_027743915.1 Seira sanloemensis | reverse complement strand
ACATGGTACGCAAAGAACGCACTTTGCCAGACTGTCGTATCATGGGGGAAGTAGTAACACATTGAAAGGGATGAAGGTAAAGCGAAAAGTGCATTCATGGCCTACCGAAAAAGAATAAGGGCTGACTCAAGCACTTCACTGGTTCCTGAGAAAGCTCACATTTTCCCATGAGTTTCTTTTGTTATTTTCTGTAAGGGGTAAAAAAATTGCTCAAGAAAATTATATGTTAAGGTAGAAAAACTGCGGGGATTTATTTCAGTCATCGAAACTTGAATTTTCGAGATAGTGAAGCTTTCATTAAAAAGAGAATTCTTTATTCCCCTCCTTTTAACAACCCTTTCTGCTTTCCCCCTGGAGCAAGGCGGGCATCGTCCCTTTCTGTAACGTAAACTAACAATCATATCATCATAAAACCAGTTGAATCATTCTGTTTGAGTTGGCTGAGCAGAATCCTTCCACAAGAGAAAATTGAGAGATGAGACACGTTTCCATATATGGCAATTTACAGGACAAAGTCTCACCTTTCCCAAGAAATCCAGTTCACCTCCAAAAATGAGTCACGTAGACACATTACGTATAACGGCATAATTTGTGCCCTTACACAAAAATTACACAACTCTTACACTTACGTTAGTCATGTAAAACGATGGACAATAAGACACAGCAAAGTAAAGCAATACAGTTTCCTACAGCCGAGTCGACAATCCTTTCATTATTCCCTTATTTGGATAGATCAAGATAAATGAGTTTGATTACTTCATGACATAACTGTATCATTTTAGTAAAAGCCCCCATAAAATGTTATGTACTCCCTAGAGCGTCGTCACAGTGCACACTTTCATCGTCAAAACTGTCTCAACAAACATTAGATTAACCTTGCTCCAACCACATCCCACCGGAAAAAATGAGCAAAAACAAATGGAAAATTAAATTAAGCCCACTTCATTCAAGTCCATCGTCCTCTTATCGCCAATTCATTCAAGCTTTCTTCCTGCGCGCTTTACTTCACATGTTCAATGGTCGTTCGACTCTCGCCAGTTCGAAGTTCCAAAAGCCCCACAAACTATGTCATTATGAGTTTGCTTCAAGCTGTGATAAAATGAAATTACAGACTCTCTCCAACTCCACCACTCCTAATCTAATATTACGTTTCCTGCGGTTCATCACGGATATTGCCACTTGAGGCACTGGAAATTCTCAACTTTTCCTGGTATCATCATCCCCTGCGCAAAAAATAGTGTGATTGCAACTTCTCGTTCCTTTATTTAATCAGCATCCTTTTCATAAAAATGTAAAAAGAATTGTTATCTGAGTTGACATCGCTAAAAATCTGTCCAAAGCCCCCACACCACATATAATTTGGTCCTCGCATTGCAACCATCATTATCATTAGATGAGTGGGCTTAATGAACCTCCGAAAAAAGCATTAATTCCAATCCTTCACCTTCCCTAAAAACTCCCCCACGACGAGACATATGAGCCTGAGAGGATGTTAACTTTAGTAAATTATCTTTTCTCTTTTACCCCAATCAACTTCATTTCTTCCCCGGGTTTTTAACAGCCTACGTAAAGTGCTTGAGCACAAAACCACAAATCTCTGTTGGGAGCCCGGCACTAAGCAAATTATTACCCAAATGGAGGAAACTCTCAAGAAGAAGACAAAATGATTCTTACGCCGATTTTTTTCAGAAAGGATTTTCTTTACGATGATGACAAAACATGTCAAGACTGAAGGAAGTAGGAAGATAATGTCCTCAGAAAGTAATCTAATAATAGCATTGTGTGTGCGTAAAGATGAGCAAAGAGAAGAAAGATTGCCACACAAGACACTGGGAAAAATGAACAATATTTTTTTGGACAATAACGGGTTATGCTATCACACACATATATTTATGTTTGTGTCCGGGGACAAATGCACAGCGGTCAAGAAGCAAATGACAAAAAAGCAAGTAAATGGAAAATTATTTCATTCTTCTCTTTATGAACCCGAGCCAGCCTTCTTTTGAATGCAAGCAAAGTCATCTTCCTTCCTCTCTTGAACCCACCTTGTGTAAAAGAAAATTACAATAATGGAAATAATAATGCAGCAACAAGGACCACAACAAAAGAAGTAGAATGCGAGGCTTTTTAATTCTGATGAAAATACAAGAAGAAATACAAGATATTGATGGCATTACACAGCTCAAACGTAGAAAAATTGTAAAAAGGGAAAAGTGTCCCCGCTGTTGCTGGAAAAAATTGAGGAAAGGAAACTTTCCAAACACTGCATTCAAAATGAAGACAAGTTTTTGAAGTAATTTTTATTAATAATACATTTCAGTTGCTTCTATGCACTTGTGTTTTCAAGTGCCCAGAAAGAGTTGAAGTCAAATATGACAAAATGTCGAGAGCAAATGATGGTTTTTTTACCTAATGCCCATTCTTGTGCAAGGACTAGAACGACTATGACCATCATCAATATTAAGAAGTTTAGGCGACCACCGGGGAGATCATCATCATTTTTCAATGTTTGTTCATATAGAGCGGACCTAATTTCAGAAAAAAATCTTTTTTTTCAGAGAGTAGTAACATTGGATGAGAATAGTTTTTTATTGGTATGCCGCCGACGCCCGCATCACACTTGTGTAATCTCAACAGGAGAAAGGCCCAACATCAACAATTTGAAAAAGTGCATTGTCGAGTCTCCCTCTTCCTCAAAGACTGTTTTGAACAAGCCGAATGATAGAACTCAAGTTTACTTTTTTTTAAATTCATTTGGTTTGGTTTCATTTCATCAGAAAATAGATGGAATCAGTTCAATACTTAAACTCCTTAAAAATATCATTGCACTCTCCGCATAACATGGCATTCCATAATAAATCACACTGGGGGACTCACGATTTGATTGTCTTCTTTGCCTCAGCCTTCCTTACATACTTTCAAAGATGAAATTGAAAACAGAAAACAACTACAGTGTTATAAGTACAAGTGTATGCACAATGGAAAAAATGCCTCAATTCTTGAAAACGTCACTTTCCACAATAATGTCCACCCAGAGAGGGTCTCCCTCAAATTGGGAAAATGATTTCGTTTTTTGAGCCTTTCTTTTTGAAATACAAGGACATGAAAAATCGAGTTCGGAGATAGTTATCGGTAAAAGATGAACGTAGTATCCTATTCCTTTGAAAACATTAAAAAATCGTTGAAACAAGAACATGTGGTTTGAAGGAAGGGTAAAGTCTATGACACTTTGTAAAGTGTAGTTTATCATATTGTTTTACTAGCATTGTTTTTAAAGGGCCTGGAGTCAAAGGTGCTCGTAAAAATTGGATAAAGTATGAACATTGAACATGGGCCCAAGCACATCATTCCGATTCTTAGGAAAATCAAGGCACTCACACTACAAACAAATGTTGTGAAAGGGGCTGCGCGTATAATAATGATCTTTTCCTCTTAAACAGATCGTAATCTAGATTAGCATTATTACCATCATCAGATTATCACGGAGGTGAAAACAGGAGGAATCAAAGGAAAAACTAATGAGGCAAAGTGTAAAGAGCATAAAATGTGACCATATCTGAGAATGTAATCGTTGAGGTAAAAGTGGCGGTGCTCTTGCCACATCCTTTGACAATAAAAACGATGAGATCTACTTTTTTTACCCAGAAAATTTAAAACAATTTACCTACATCGGTTTTTATGTTCAGCTCAAATGAACAATTTTTTCTCCTCAAAATACAAATTCTACTATTTAATTATAACGTTAAACGGGCTTCACAATGATAGTTTCTTGGAGTGGTTTATGCATTGTTATTTTTTAAAATCAATTCGGCGCTTGCCGAGTCAATTCAAGAATAAATCCATGATTAAAAAAAAGTATTGAGTTGAAGTGAGAAAGCGATTACAAGAGAAAGGTGCACGACTTTTCAAGAACCTATGAGATTGGACCTTTGCTCTTTCAATTTTCTACATCAACTAATACCCCCGCCACACCCATCAAACTCTGAAAAAAGTACATAAAAGATAAAAAGACAATTCATTTGTCATTCTATTCTTCCATTTACCATGTCACGTCTGCAGTGATATGAGAAAAAAGTTGTTTTTCTCCTTTGTACTATTATATCACCATTGTGCTTTCTTTTTTTCATGTATGGTTTTTGATTGCTGCAAGATTATTATTGAGAATTTGACAACAGCACCAACAACAAACCAGCACCAACAAAAGCAGGTTTTATTGTGTTTTCCTTTTCTTCCCTTTGAAATCGTGGTATTGGAAGTTTCATACTATTATTATTATTACTTTTTCTACGGATTGTATCACTCAGGTGAAATACAATTTACAATGGGGAGGAGGAGGTACGAAAATCGATTCCGTAAGATATTATTGACAGAACAATGTTTGAAGAAAAACATTTCGTATGCTATTCTATGTCTACATATATCTCATTTTACCATACATCTTGGACTTGCTTGTGCTAATAAATTTGGTTATTTTAATTTAAACTGGTAGAAGGATAAGCGCATGTACCTATGTAAATAAATTTTGAAGTAGCGTGGCGTACTTACAGCTCTCAACAATAAAATAATTGATGATTGCGAGAAACAACGGTAAATTGGAATCATCAGATCATTTTACGAACCTTTTTGACAAGAACAATCAGACATCACACACCAGTAATAATGCGGATTTTGAATGCTTCGAATGTAATGTAAGCTCATTTTAATTTTGTCATCATTCATCATCATCAATGTATTTTCTGACCAGAAAGGAATAGAATATTGAATTTAAGGTAGGTGGGATGTTTTAAAGGGCTACTATTATCAAACTTCTTACAAAACATTTATTGACCAAACTGTAGCTATACATATAAATGTCAATTCTTAACTGGAGGAGAAGGGACGAAAAAATTGTTAATTAAGCTTGTGTAAACAATTTTGTAGCCACTTCGTCTAGATCGTCCGGATGGTGAAACAAGCAAAATCCAATTATGTATGATTCCCTTTCGTTCATGAGATATTTCCTACCCTCTGCAGCAAAGGGCACATGGACAAGCCAAAAAAGCGATTGGAATTTCGGGAGATGACGATGATCAAGCTAAAGATTTTTGAAGAAGATATGAAGGGAAGAAAAAGGTAGAAGAACATTACCTGTGTGTTTCCCTCCTGGAGTTCTAGGAATTTTTGCCAGTTGTTGAAGTTGTTGTGAACAATTTATGAGATGTCCATTCTTCCTTTCTGTACGGCAGAGAAAATGCAATATATATTCCTCGGAACATGAAAAATTGTTCATATCAATGGAATCTACATGTATCAACATCACCATCAGCAGCACCACTTATCCAGCATATGAAAAATCCATAAAAATACTTGAGTTCATCATCTAGATCATTCCCCAACAATTTTTTTTATCAACCAGAGATACACAATTCTCTTCCAGCGGGAGGCACGATCCAAAATGTACGGAATTATTTCTCTTTTCTACAGAAAAAAATCTACTGGAAAAATATGCCGAGTTATATTGTTCTCTTCTATTGTTATCTCTGGCAGACAGAGTGGAATCTATTTTTCAAAAAATAAGATTATATTTAATAGTAGTTGTAAGGCATATTGCGCTTAATTTCACATGGTCATACGGTATTTATGAGGCTGATCAAACTGATGATATATGTTCGATATGATGAAGCGGGCTTGAAACAGAAAAGAATTCCGAGTTGTCTCATGGTCCATTCAATAATTTCACGGATTAAAAGAGTACTCCTTGAAGGAATGCTCAAGTGTTTTTCCAAAACGAATGACTTTTTCTTTTGAGAAGATTTTTCCATTGTTGGCATTAATTAAATTAGGGAAATTTAAAAGGCGGAACGGTTGGTGGCCATTGATCCAAAAATGTTGAAATATTGAATTCTTTTATGAAATTTTTGAACGAAATTAATCATACTTTTTTCCTGGTCCACTTGACCAAATCATTAGTACGATTGAGCAAAGAACGAAGTGCAGTTACAGTTGCAGGTGACCAAGAATAATTTACCTCAATCCGTTTGCACTCCGGGGGAATGATGAGACGAAAAATATTTTTGAAAAAAAATAATAATGTAATTAAGTGAGGAATGCGCGCATGTGGCAACTTTGAAGTTTTATCATTTCATGATTAAGCTGAAATGATGACTCAAAAGAAACACTTTTACACTTGGGTATCATGCAAAGATGCATTTTTGTACAATTCAGAACTGCGATTCCACTACCTACTGTCATTTTATTGTGCGATGTTCTTCGATCACTATCTTTGTTGCCTACATAATCATAAAAGTTATTCTTTTCTGAGAGGAGAAGATTAACTGATTTTTTATTTCTCCCCGTTTTAAAACAGCAGTTTCCACCTTAGAATAATGTAAAAGGATGAAAAAACAATTTTTCATGGAATGAAAAAGATGAGACTTTAATATTTTATTTCAGAAAAATAATAAAGTACCCTTAAAAGGTCAACAGAGAGGTCGTTGTCCACGGGTTGTCTACCATATTTAATAATATTACCACCACATCTTAAGCTGAAGGTAGTAAAGGAAAGAGAGAGAAGCTTTTGGAGCACGTGGTCCTCTCAGATCATAAATCATTTTGATCCCTTTCTAATAATCAGATGGACGACCAAGATAGAAAAAAATAGTTTTTGTCTTGCGTTTAAAATGCTTTCGAAATAATAGGAATTTTTTAAAAAAATAACGAAAGAATCATCTTTTTATTTAGCAAATCATTTTCGATGATGGAATCAAATTTAATGTACTTTTTGTAGGTTGCAGCAGCCAATTTCGATCATGCTGATTGACGTGTGTGCATTTTACAGTTTGTATTACCTGTGATTATCATCATGTCATAAACAACACTTTGCATATACTTAGTCTATTTGTAAAGAAAAATGCTTACGTCTCTCAAAAAGCATTTCACTTCGTAAGTGAAAAATTAATTGGCAACGTAAGTACTTCAACAAACCCTTATATTTGTAGTGGGGAAAAAATGCTTGAAAAGATTCATCAAGTACGGTCAACATTTAGTGTTATGCTATAGATTTGCAACTAATACAATTTTTAAAAATTGCGCGAAACTCTCAACTACTTTTATACATACTTAATTGTCGATAAGATGCCCATCTTTATTTGTCGTAGAGTCGCGAGCATAATTTGCATCTTGTTCCCAGCCTATGTGTCACTCATATTCATATTGCACTATCCTCCGTTTTTATTATATTTTTCCTTTCGTGCATTACTCAAAGTACAAAAGTGTTCATTGACGCATTTTCCTGCAGTGGTACATGGATCTTTTGACTTGTTTCTCTCTGAAAATGTGAGAAAATTTGTCTGCTGATGATGATGTGTGCAATAAGGTGTTAAGTTTTATGATGACAACCGCATAAGCAATGTGCAAAGCCTCAGGAGTCATGTTCAAATCTGCATGAAATTCCTGCAGGGGTTGTTGCCCATCGTCGTATCCCATCAAATGCTCATCCCTTCCTTTTTCTGCATCTCTCGAGCTCAACTCTGCATCAAACATTCAGCCATACATAACTCAGAGGGGAAAAATTGTGTTTTTGAGAAGGGCATGTATTTAAATGCTTGAATTCGTATGCTTTTCTTGACATTCTCGCTTCAAAACATGAAAATGCCTCCTGAATCTTCCCCCGCTTCTTGTTTGCATTACTGATTCCGTTTTACATTCTATAAATATATAAGACAAGAAGACGTGTGAGTTCATGAATTTTTACTACAATTCTGGTGCCTGGAAAGTTTTGAGAGCGGGACAAGTTTCGTTCCAGGTGAGAGCGCTCACCAAGATCACCAGCGTGATCTCCAGCCGTCATCAACTCATCGTGGTCATATACAAGATGAAAGACAATATGATTTTTTGATCATTTAACAACTAATTTAAATATTGTTATATTTTATAGCAAGTGAAAAGAGAGAGAGATGCTAATCATACTCGATTCCGCACTTGAAAGATCTCCAGCGTTTGTGCAAGGTTGGATATCTCAGCAAGCCTGGTGAAAAACTGGAAGTGTTTGAAGGGATGAAATGAGGAATCCTCACAGCTCAAGAGGGTTGCTCTCCGTCAGAGAACATTTCTATCCCTGTGTTTTGTTTGACTTGACACTCTTTTGGCACTGTTGTGTTGAGTGGTCTGCAGCTGGGAATGGACTGCATGGTATGGCCATATTTGCCATAGGCGGAACCTCAGCTCCGCATATCCCGTAAAGGGAGACGGGGTAACCCTATGGGGAGCACAGAGAGAACAGTCGAGATCGTGGTTGGACGCCTCCTCGTACCAATCACTAATGTGTGGAGAGGACCCCCCTCAACGCTTCTGCCAACTGGGAGCCAATGGCGAGGTCTTCTGGGATGGGCAATATCTTTCCTGTGTCGAGGGAAGGGGTGAAAATGGATTTTGCGTAGGGAGTGCGACATACGCTCTCATGCTCTCATGAGCTCCTTTTCGCACCGAGAGCACGGTGAAGAGCACATTTATATATTATGTTCGTGTGTGTGTATGTATGTATGTATGTAGACGCTTTCCACATCCTCCTTTCAACAGCCACAGCAAGTTCTTCAGCAGCTTGCTTTTTTGCTGCTGCTCCGTAGATATACGTCCTATGCTTTTGAAGGAGTCTTTTGGTGATATTACAGCATGAGCGGAGCAGCAGCAGAACCTTTCAGAAATTGTATGGATAAGCATGGTCTCCTATGCCATTACCTCTTCATACTTTTTTCTCCGTTTTTCCCCTTACACCAGTAGGAGAATGAGTTGAGATGGAATCATCGCTTTTTTCCACTCTTTTTTCCTACTCAACTGACGAGAGAGTCTCACTTGTTAACCGACCCAGTTGGAGTTGGGATCCACTGCTCAGTCAGAGGCTTCCCTGCCCCAGTTTTTTCTCAGAGGCGCACTCGAAGGGGTCATACTCTCTGGGGTGATAGCATTACATGTATTAGAGACAAAGTATATCAGAGACTTTTTCCCTTCTTTAAGGCATACCGTAAAGGCGAGAGACTTTAATGGTCCAGGAAAAAAGGGAGAAGAGAGAGCACTTGAGCTGAGACTTGAGAGCAGTTGTGATCTGTAGGTACTTGACTTGACATAACACGACCTAGTGCTTTGAGACTTCTCTTGAGATATTTCAAGAGTCTTAAGAGGACTGCACGGGGCTCCCACCATCATCATTAGTCAACAGCATGTCCTACGGAAGAGAACAAACTTTTCTCTCCAGTGAACACCGTTGGTAACATGCATGTAGACTCGGTAGTGGTCCTCCAAAAAATATATATTAATACTTTAAAATATCCTATGATTCTTCAACCTTCGTTGATCCAATGTTCAAAAAATAAGATAGAGTTTATACCAGTGGGATGTTTTGCCACATAGGAAGCAAATCAGCAAGAGACACTGCATGAGTTGATGAGACTCTCTATCCACACATGTGGCAAAAATAGTAATATAACTATCTCCGCCAATATCGACATAATCAGTTGGGGCTGATGAAAAATCGATAATTATACCAATAGGTGACAAATTTGGTGAAAATTTTGGATTTTAGAAAAATTTGCAAATTAAACAAGAATTTCAAGTTTTGTGTCAACTGTGTGTTTAGTGCAAGTGTGTATTTGTCAGTTTCCAACATTTTTTGTCAATGACAGTTTTTGCTCCTTGCTTTCTAGTCAAAATAAGCAAAAGACTTTAGTTGTGCAAACAGTTTGAAGGTATTTCTCAAATCAATATCGACGATTGTTGTTTCTGACTTGAAATTAGAAATGTGGAATTTGACTTTTCCAGCATTTTTGATTAATTCGACAAACTATCTTAAATGACATTAGTACCAGTTGAAAGCAAGTTGTAATGTGCAAAAATGCAGTGAAAATTTATTAAAAATCCGAATGTTAAAAAAAGTTGTAAACGTCTGCAATGAAATTTACAGAGAAACATTTAATGAGACTTGTGTAAAATGAAAGTTGAACAAGACTTGTAACCAAAAGTCAAAAATAGTTTTGACATAATCTCACTCTGAGATCAAATCAAGACGTGAAGAAGTTCGGAACTTAAAATTTTTCCAAATGACCATGTTGAATCCGTTCATGGACACTCACCCATCGATGGGTTTGAAACTGTCCCCGCCTGG
>JAHZMY010001605.1:0-21478 GCA_027743915.1 Seira sanloemensis | reverse complement strand
AGAGACGCGACGATATGCGAATGGATGCACTTTACAACAGCCTTTGATTAGCGAAGGGTCAAAACCCTGGAGACTCGAGAGATTTTTCCTGGGATTCACGGACACTTGCAACAATGTGCGGAGGACGAAATACCAAAAACGAATTCTAGCACTTTTTTATCAATCCTCTCTGCCAGACTTTGGTGTGCGGCAGTACAAAAGACCAGTATAATTTGAAAGGGAAGCCATTGTAGGCAATATGAAGAGAGGACAGAATGGGCTTTCCCTGAATGGGTTAGTTAGTTACATCAAAAGGGATCGTGAAACACATGTTTTACCATTATCATGTTCCAATTCGCTCTCTCGACCTGCCTTATATACTTTTACAACTAAACATATTTCTCTACTGCTTCTTCCCGAAAGAATTCTCCCAAAACCATCATTGTTCCCTCTGCATTTTTCTCATGTTTACTTTGAGAAAGTAAGAGAATATACGCACAAAACGTATTAAGGTTAGGTAGACTTGCGCCTAAGACTTTCTTTTATGTTATTTTACCATAAATCTGAGGAAATAGGCTTAACAAAGGTACATATTGGTTTCCCCCAGTATTTGATAAAAAGGATGACAAAGTAGTTATAAATGTATGAAATACTCGGAAAAAGTAAGCAGCTTACATAAGCTTTTTCCCTGGTGCATGAATCTTGAGAGAAGAAGAAATATGATGTTAACTTTAAGGGAAAAGGACTTGATTCTCTCTCTCCCTCTCTCTCTTCGTATTTATTTGATTCCGGCCTGAAACACTGAGAAATGGATGAAAACAACTTGTTTTTATAACCTGAAACATGAAACCCGGTAATCATAACATTAACCACAAAAGTTTCTCAAGTAAATACTTGTTCGACGATTGTAATCGGAGGAACTGTTAAAAATTATTATTTTGCAAAGCTTGTCTTTTTCATCTGCATATATTATGAAGAGACATTTACAAAACAAATTTTGTGCTACCTAAAATACCCATCTATTTTGGAGAAAATGAGCTTGCTCATCGAAATGAAACCTGTCCTTATTTGCATTGTATTTAATTACTTTTCCTCTCTTGAAAAATTTATGCATGCATATTAATGAAAATGAATGAGATGGGAAAGTCAGAGAGTATAAAGCTCCTATCATGTTTCTCTCTCTCTCCCCTGCACAGTAACAACAGATCCATTAATTTTTGTTGGGTGCAAAGGGTTTGCCTATCATAAAATATGTTGAGTCAGCACAAGAATAAAGCCCATTAGCAATTCTGCAGTCTTCAATTCCGATAAGGTAAACAAGGTATGCTACGGGGAGACATTGCAACAGTAAAAGCCATAATAATCATAACAATCATCATCAAAAAAAATGTTGAAACCCTTCCCCATCCTCATAAAGAGAAATGGAGGAGTTAACAGAGATCTCAGAGTGGCATTATCATTATGTCGTGACCCTGTCCTCCCCTCTTCTTCTGTTTTCTCCGATAGTCATCCTCATCCTATTCACAAGTTATTAGAGAAGAGTCACATGATGATGAAAAGCTGCTGGTATTTTTTTCATACCAAATAATAAGTCCATCGCATGCAAGGCAATTCCGGCTTGAGAAAAGTGCAATAGTGTAGAGAATCGTTTAAGTAATGTGTATTTGCCCGAATCTGAATCCCCCGTATAGAGTGAGACATTTTTATGACATCTAGTTCATTCATCTTAAGTGGAATGCAAACGAGCGAACATGTCGGCCCTACAGATTGCTTCTTTACGTGCCTAAACTGACGACTTTTTTTCGTAATGTCTTAGGATTATATAATGCCAAGAGCTTTTCTTCCTCCAGTCTGATGCCCCTGCAATAAAACAATATTTTACTTAAGGCCGCATAATAAAACCGATTGAGCACTCAGCGCAATAAAGTTACAATATGCCAAAGCCAGATAATTATTTTATTTCACATTTTGGTGCAAATAAATTGAATCAAGAAATTTTCCGGGGCACAAAGTATGTGTATGCACCATAAAGTAATCAGTGGTACTAGGGCTTAATGACCTATGACGCGGTATCTTGTACTAGAGCCATTAATGTAATTATTACATTCCAAAGCAAATACGTCTTTCAATGCTCCCGTGCAAATGCGTAGGTCCATTACTTTACATCTCTTTTCGTCTTGGTCGGCAAAATACTTTTTTTTCTCGCTTTAAACTCGCTTCGCAGCTCACATTAAGTAATATAAAATAAGTGGTGGTGGATAACTATCATATCTTTTTAGAAAATTCTCTTGAAAAAATCATACATTATTATAAAGAAAACATTAGAAGTGTTCANAGTAATATAAAATAAGTGGTGGTGGATAACTATCATATCTTTTTAGAAAATTCTCTTGAAAAAATCATACATTATTATAAAGAAAACATTAGAAGTGTTCAAGTAATTTTTACTCACACGAAAGCACAACAGTGCATATAAGAAAAATATTATTGCATGTTTTTTTTTCTTTTTTTCGCTTGGTTAGGGCAGCTTCCCAGCCGAACCAACAACAACCGGTTCCTTAAAACCACACCGATGCTGCTGCTCTTACACTACACATCTCTGTTCTCACACAGGAACACCGTGGTTTTTTTCTTCTTCTGTAGATTTTTCTTCATCCCGCCAAATAATGGAGAGGTTGCAAGACAGCCACTTGCAAGTTTTTGCGACGTGCATGCGTGTGCATAAAATATTGGAAACGAGTGCAAATACACCTTTTCTTCGAGGTTATCTAGTGAGGCGTGATCGAAACAAAATTTTTCTTGTTTCTTGACAGTTCCCGATGACATTTCTTTTCCCACTTGTTCTTCTGATCAGGAAGGAGCAGCCCTTAAATTGCAGCCAAATGGCAGTTTGATGATTATTTCAATGTCAACTGGGAGGATAACTGGTGACTACTGTGCGTGTACTGAAGTAATATGTAATGAAAGTGCATACCTTGGAGATGAGCATCGTGTAGCGAATCACATTTCAATATTATAACGATTTGAAAAGCCGTCACTCATCATGATTTATGCCACCGCATTTTTCCCTATCATCTATCCACCTGCTGAACCCAAGTCATCATTTACCTGAGACGCATGATTCCATTCTCCCTGTAGCATCCACTGCAATTTATTTAGGATGAGGAACACAACGTCATTATTGTACCGTAGTCATCATCATTAAAGTTCTCTCTGGCCGTATGCACTGACCACCGCTCAAACATTCTTCAATAATAATTGACCATTTGTATTCTCCGATTTCCTTAAAATATGTGTACAACCGAGACTTTTTTCAACTGTAGGGCATATCTAAAGGAGAAAAAATGAAGCAACTGCAGTGCTGCAGCCACTACTTCTCAAATTGCTCAGATGTCAGTTTTTCTGTGATGTGAAATCAACAGAAAAGAAAATGTAATCGGGGAATAATGTTGATTAGCGAAAACGTTATTTTGCCGTTCATACATTGCGGGATGCACTGCACTCATCTGCCCGTCTCTACTCAATTTTCGATCCTAATTCATTCCCTAATCATCTTGGTCAAGTCATATACGTATGTACGTGGCATTCTCCTTTTTCAGTGCAATCATTAAAAGGCCATCTTATCTCAAAAAACCTTATCTAAACAAAAAGGAGCAAAGAAGAAACAAACGTGCTTTTGATGATCTACTACTGCTCATGATGCATAAAATGAAGGAAAAACAAAACTGATCAAAAGGACAAGCTTGTGGGACTGCAAAATCATTAGAGCAAGAAATGAGATGGCATATAACGGGCGTTTTCATAAGACTATTTAGATGATTATGATCGTCATTTTCTTCTCGCACTGTAAAACTTATCACACACACATCTATATCCCCCTTTTATATTCAAATGCAAACCAATATCCTGGAAAGTATATCATTAAATCTGATTTTTACTACTTCGCTGCTCTCTCATCTCCATGAAAAATGATACAAGATTAAATGAAAGAGGACAAGCGGAACCGACATATTAATATTTTCCATGGGTTGGGCAAATGAATAAAAAAGAGGGGAAATCTAACTTGAGCAAAAAAGGGGCAATGAATTCTGATTTTTCTTCGAAACGACACGTACCGGCTAACAAGGGAAGACTTACATACATATATTGAATTTCCACATTGGGAATATATGCCATCTGTCCGAATTTAGATTACGCAGCAGAAATAAAGTCGAACCAGAAAATGAATCATTTTCTCCAGAATACTTTAGATTTTAGCAATACTTTTGTGTTATCATTATATTATCATATTATGATTAGACTTACGACCAATGATCTGAAAGTCACGGCGGAGCAGAAGCACATGCACGTCGACAAATCGTACAGATAATTCCCTGTTGCGAGAGAAAAGTCCTTTGAAGGAGAGAAGTAATATGCCATTCTGTATGTATGGCATCAGGCCAATCTAATAAAACGAACAAAGAGCAATTTCTCTCGCGTATTCACAAAATCTTCATGGTTTCACATAACGGCCATTGCAAATTATTTTTTGAGGGTGTAAATGCTGTTCCATCTGTGGCTATACCAGAATATCCCTTTACAAGCCCAATAGGAAAGCATTCACTGCAAAGTATGTATTGTCTTTTGCGGTGGTTATCCCATTCTCCTTTCCTCCTTCCCAAATCTGGTTGATACCTAGAGAGATTTGAAAACTTTTCTGGTGTTAACTCTGAAACACATGAAACCGGTCAAATTACAATCAGTTTTTTTACATCCAACTTGGAATTCAAAATACGAGTAGAAAAGCTCATTCGATATACGAAACATCGAAGAGGCCTTTTCTCTTTTCCAGGCGGTTACAGCTGGTGCTGTATGAATCTGTTTGATACAACTCCTAAAGAGTCAGGAAAAAAAGTTTTTTTTTCGGCATGAACAAAAATATATATTTTGGGGAATGGTGAAGAGAAAAGTCATTTTTGGGGTGGAGGCGTGCTCCAGCCGCCTGTATAAATTTTTGCCGAACGTACGCTTTAGGTTGTAAAAAGTGGCATCTTATTAGATGCCATTTCTCACCACCACCGTTTATATCGGGTGGAAATAGCATTTCATATCCGGGGAAGTGGAGGAAAAGCCTATTAGATATTATTGTCTACCTTGCGTCATATGTTACCCTGATCGCTTTCATATAAGGCTTGAAACATACGGAATTGAAACGGAAGAGGAAGAAAGGGAAAATTCAAAGAAAATGCAAGAGCAGCAACGCAACTTCTCTTCTTTGTGGCTCATGCCTACTTACTTTACTCAACAACGCCAAATTTTCGACACATGTATGTACCTACCTATGAATAGCATATAGGCATGTGGAAATTGTAAAGTATCAATAAAATGGATGGTGGCTCGATATCCACAAAATGCTATATAGTTATAGCAGACGGACAATCAAAAATGAACCTACCACTGCATGCTAAAAAGTGTGCATTATCCTTTTTCTTTACATAAGAAGCGACAAGAATTGCAATTTGGGTGCGCTAAACTGCTGCAAGGATCAGAGAAGCAGAATCCCAACTGGAAATGTAGTTACACCAAATAAAGAAAATCCTACGTCGTAGACCTAACGGGGTTGGAATGCAATGAAGAATATCAATATACCCACCACGCGGAAATAATGGCTATTCACATTTTTTTTCAGACCGCACATTACACTCTGTCTGCATGCATATGGACCCATTTGAGCCTGTGTAAGTGGCCCTTTCCACTGACTCATTGTCGCAATGAAAGCGCTAGACTTTTATACAGATTAGCGTCATTCGACATTTACCCGAAATATAAAATTTGGTTATGCAAAATTCCAGTTTTTAAATTTACTGGAGTGGTCATAAAGTTTGTGCTGAAAATCAAAATCCGTCATAATTTAATAAAAATTTTGCATACTTGATTTGTAGGAGGATGGTTTGGAAGTAATCCCTGGTAGAACATAACTTTTCAAATTCTGTGGGAAATAAAACTCCCAAAAAAAATCATAAAAAGTTTCTTACGAATTTCTTTCGTGAAGTGAAGCTGAAAAGTGTGCTAAGCCCAATGAAACATGGAACTGCTTAGGAAGCAGTAAAAAATTTCCATTCTCATCTTGAGTTTAAGCTGCAACAAAAAATTAATCCTAATGAATTTTCACATCCACCCATTTTAGGATTTTTCATGCGCAACTACAAAAGCACGCTCAAGAATGTTATTGTGCTCCTTTATTGCCGTGACAAGTCTGCTATGCTCGTAAAATTCGTTTATGCGTGACTCAGCCGTTAGCAACATGAGCTTTTAGAGCATGCCTAACATCACCTTTTGTCTTAGCCTGGTTAACACTTTCCCTTCGCCCTTATCTCCATGCTCAAACTGGGTACGGCTTATACTAGAAAGGCGTAAATGTATGTATTTACATAAATAAAATTTATTTGAGGACATATGTCGTCGGCTTTATATGCCGAGTGTAGGGAAGGTGCAAACCTGATGATGACTCAAGACTAAGACGTTGTCGGCTGAAGCTGAAGAATTATTTGGTCTTAACTTATGAGCTCAGCTGTCTGCCACCGTCACTGCATTATATTATAATAAAGAAACATTTTTTCCTTGCCTTCTTTTCATCATTTCATATAAATTATCCACTTTCCCTCATCTTCTGTCACCTTTTGCACCAGAGATGCTGAGAGAATCTTACTTAACAATGGTAAAAAATACATAAATCTATTCCTTCTTTTCTGTTTCTCATTTTGGGAACAAGCACACATATACTACGTATACTCGCGTGTATGTAAGTAAAGGGATAATGCCATGAAAAAAGACATAGACTGCTTAAGTCGCACCCTGTCATTCTTATCCCATTTTATGTCGTCGTCCTTGGCGTAAAAGTCTGGTCGCATGGCTGGAGCGCGCAAAAAAATGAGCAGAATGCGCTTCCCTTTTCGTAATACGATTCGTACACAAAAAATGAGTTACAACACTCCTTCTCGAAGCACCGCCGACACACCGATGAGCTACTGGAGCTGAGTACTACAAACTATGTGTATGGGCAAACTTTTCCAGAAAAAAATGATATGTTTTAAGCTAGTGTAAGCTCTCACTGGAACGGTCTTGACAGGTTTCTTTTTTCCCTTTTCGTTCAGATCTTAGATTTCCTCTGAGCTTTTCCGCGTCTTCTTCCTTGTTTTTATTCCATTTTCCGTCTTATTTCGTTTTCATACTGCGTATGTGTGCTCATGCACATTGCGTAATCTCTGTTTTTGATATATGTAAATACACGCAAGATCTTGCAAGTACGAAATATATGGCATTCATGGAGAAGCGGAGGAAGAAAAGCTAGACAAGTCATGAAATCTTGATGATAACGCTGCTTAATATACCAGGGAAATGGGAGTAATAAGTGTGTAGTAATCTCGAGAAAAATTTTTATATAAAATTAAGCTATGCTACATATAGCTGCTGCTTAAGATATCATGGATCGTGGAGTGTCAAAAGTCTTATCTTTGCCTCGTTATAATTTCATGTATATTTTATACGCTTCATACAGCCCCTTCACAAGGTTTGTAGTTGGTCAAGCAGAATTGATGCGAAAACGTCTTGGCCAGCGTGTGATACAGTGTTTATGATGGATGAGCACGGAATACGACTTGATGCTGGTCCTTTATACGCCATCACATTCTCATTTCTCAGGTCCTTTTTTCTGTAGAGATTTTAGGAAAAATACTACACTTTTCCTTGTATCTCTACGCAAGGAATAATGAAGGGGAAGGAAAGGCAATAATTTTCTCCTTACTCCTCTAAAGCCCCACTATACTTTGACCTCACATGTCCAAAGAAAGAAATCAAAGTGTCAAGATGAGAGAAAGCGTGACTCCCTTTTCATGAGAGCGAAATATGGGAGCTAAGAAAAGATTCTTGAGAAATTCATAAAGTGCAAGAAATAAAAGAGGAGAATGGGCGAGAGGAGATCTCGGAAAGAGATCCAATTTGTTGAATGTCTCTGTTTTGATAAATGTCATCATCACGTATTAATGCAAAGTAAGAAAAGGGGAAAAGAAATGAAGTCAAGGCTAAATATGACGATTTCACTGATGAACAGCAAGGAGAAAAGGTGAAGTAAATACATACATATATATGCCGTGTGCCGCATGAAAAGTGCGAGTTCATTTTCATCTCACATCTCTTGTATTCCTTATAACGTGCACATAAAACAAGGGACAATATTTCGCCATTCTTTTCTGCATCATTATATTGGAAGCTGATGACGACGTATTCAAGCACGTAGAGAGTCTGGAAGGAAGACAAGAAAGTGCTGACAAAATGGGAAATGAAAGGAGCAAAAACTTGTTTTCACTGTGAATTAGTGCCCATCATGAACACTGTCTTTAGATATAACATTTTGTGGTGAAATGAGAACTAAACTCTTGAAATTCTCATGCAAAACAGGAGAGAGACTCTGTCTGTGTATTTTTTTGTGCTCCATGTGGTTCACAAGGAAATTGCATTTTCTTCCACTTACTCGCATCCCATGGCTTTCAGTATACACAATACAATCTGCAAAAGCATCGTTCTGTTTTCAAAATTATCTTTTGTGAAATGAAACAAGCAGAGAGAGAGGCAAGGTTACATGGGCAAAATTGAAAGATGCAGGGAAGCACTTGAAATCACATGAGCCCTTTGCTTTCTCGTATTTCATAATTATAGTGAGTGGAGCTGGGGAACTGGAAAAATACAAAGTTGGTCTGTGTGCCAGTGATATTCGATAATGACAAAGATACAAAATTCTCGGGCTCTTTGAAAGTGAAGTAATGCGAATTTTCCGACCTCTCATTGTAATTGTGCGACATTGTATGGTTGTACGACTCCCCGGGTATGATGATTACGGCGTGACACAATTTCCAAAATGGGGAAAATTTTGCCATCTAAAAAAATTATGCAGAAACAAACACAGTTTTCCCATTTCTTTTGTAATCCAATTCCGAGTAAAAAAAATTGAAAGCTTGAGTCACATATCCCATCACCCATTAAATTTAAATGTGCACAAAAAATGCATACGGAATCGTGTTTCCAAACGGGTAATCTGATCATCAGGAATTCATGTACAAGGAAAATTCCCTTTGAAGCACATTTTCTGTACTAACCCACTTTTTCAATTTTCGACAGTTTCCTGCATTCACAGAATTGTGTTTTTGTTGAGTCATTTCATTTCTCTATTCTCTAAAGTAAATGCCTATTTACGTCAAGTCTAAAACTCACTTTCGCCTTTTCCTCTGCTCCCATTCCTTCTCCACGCTAAAGTGAAGAGAAACAAACATGCAGATTTTCTCTCTGATTTTCCAATATGGAGAGTCAACATGGAAAAACCAATTTGTACTCATCACGTGGTAGCAGCACGGAGGAAAGATTTGTTTAAGATCTATCACTGTCAGCAAAATATGTACAGCATGAGTTTAATGTGAGTTTTTGCTGAGTTCGTCAGTTTCCTGGATTACCCAATAAACTGGTCTTCACTTCGCATTTATTTCATCAACCCAGTGACTGCCACTTTCATCATTCCGCACCCACACATACACACACAAGAGAGAGAGAGACCCTACATTTTGCGGGGGAAATTTATCAGAATGAAATACCGCATAAATATGCACATAATAAATATGCATATTAAGCACAAGTTTACTTTTCTCTTAAAACGGATGTTTTACTTTGCCCCAAATAACAGATTGAGGTTGCCTGTCTGTAGGAGCCTCTTTGGTCACAAATCAAATAAAAAATTAGTACGTGTAGAACCCACGCCTTCTGCAAAAGAACAAGGCTTTTCACAATAAAATCGAACAAAAAGGTGACGGCGCCTGAAAGCCTTTAATAATCTTGCTCCTTTGTCATTTCACAAAAGCTCACTGGCACAATAGGAGAAATGAAGAGGTTTCTGGATAAAAGGGAAAAAGGTAAATGATAGGTATGCGCACATGCAAATTCTGTCAAACAAGCAGCCAGTCAAAAACAAATGTTTAAGTTTTCACTTTGAATATTGAAGCTGCCACTTGCAGAGAGCTAGCACAAAATCTGGTCGAATTTGAATATGATGAAGCCGAATGTATAAAAATGTATCAAAAAGGCTCCATGTAAACCTTCGTTTCCACTGACATGCCTATACATATCAAATGAAGATTCTTTGATTTTCACGTTGCTCTATCTGAAATATTACCATTTTTATTTTGCATCTGAAAAAAAAGAGAATCAGCACCATCCCATCTCAATTCACTATTTTTCTCCTCTTGTTGTGCAAAACACATACATATTTCGAGCGTATCAAGATCAGAGCCAAGGCATTCATTTCTCATGGCTGATTCTATAACCAGAAAAGAATCTCAGTCTGACATCCAATATCAATCTCAGAGCTTATCAAGATAATCCCTTCCATTTGTCAATTTCCCATCATATGACAACTACATGCAATGCGAAAAGGGGAAGCACAAAAAAGAGAGAAATTTCGCTCTTTGGGATGGTGAGGCATTAAGCAAACACAGTCTACCTAACTAAACTAATATGCCATATAGTATAGCCGATGGGGCTTCTTTTCCTGCAGCATTAACAATCATCAAAAGGCATAGTCTTCTATCTTGTTCATCATATCTATATACCTATCCTCCGAATGACTTATCGTTGTCACTGTTGCCGCTCCTGGTGCTGCTCGATGCATACGATGTCAAAAAAGAGAGTATCTCGATCTTCCCTTTTCTTTGCCTTTCTTCTTACATAATCATAATAATAACAGCAAACTGCTGGATACTGGCAATAATATTCCCCTGTGAACAGTGACATTCAGGGAAATATACAAAAAAAACTCTGGAGAAGCAACAGTGTCGCAGGATTTTGTGATTCCTTTACAAGATAATATTTTACTTAATTTTGTAAGAAGGTAATATGTACATCAGCTACAACCTGTTTCTAGCCTAGAGCGAAGCCACTACTAGAAGCGATTTTCTGGGTAATACAAACATTCCTTTTTTGACAGTTTTCTAATACCAGATCAGTAACTAATACCAAAATCCAACAAAATCCAAGAAATTTGCAATCTGTAGTAAATCTAATTTCGTAATTCTTGGAACTTTTTATTCTCAGTATTCAATAAGCTTAATAGGATTTCCGAGCTTGATTTTCTCAGTTTTTTAGTACACAAGTTTGGATGGCAAAACTAATAGAAAATTACTGTTTTTGGTTTTTGTTCATCATGTAAAATAACCCTTTAAAGCTTTTCATTTCCATTACTCACATTTCATTTTTACGTCTCTCTTCCTGTCGTAACATTTCATCTGCACTCATTCACTTCCGCAATAAGCCACACGAAATCCGCACTCTAAGCCAGAGAACGTGTTCAATTTCACAAAAAATGAATGGGATGAGAGAATACCTTATAAGTACAGTCGGGCCATGCTCCAGCAGTAGAATGAAATTATCATCATCACACCCTGGCGAAAAAAATGCGGAATAGGGGATTTATATATTTTCTGAGCCATAGGTAAATATGAATAGTTGCGGTGGGGAATTGGCGGTTGCTCCATCAGAAAAAGAGTAAACGAGACATTCCAACGAAGAAAAAATTTACCGCATTACCCAATCCCCTGCATATCTTCACACCGGATGGGAGAGGGTTTGATGCTTTTTTGAAAGCATGAAAATGAAATTACGTGGAGGGGACGAAGGCGATGAGTTTCTTGCCTATATTCCACACATTAATATTGGTATAAGATACTTAAAATATGTATTGATTTTCTTACGTATCTACATCGTATACTCTTTTTTGGCTTGGCACGTACTCCATTTGAAAAGAGTCTCTGCCTCTTTGTAGTTCCCACTTTATCCAGTGCCATTTTCCTTTAAATTTTTAAGAAACGTGTGGAGCAAGGAATATATTTTCGAATTGGATGGAGCTACTATAGGAGGTGATGGAAGGCGTCATGATCACATCGTACGATCATGATCTTGGAGAAACTAGGGAGGAATATATAGGAAGAGTGCGAAAATGCAATAACTTTGATCTCTATTGGAATCGGAAGTTCATCAATCATTTTTGTGAGACTTGCGAGACAGCGGAGTAGTGCCACTAAACACACTCCCTCAAGACGGAGAGGAACTATGTTATACGAAATGTGAAGCAAAGAGTCCTTATTCTTCATTCATGATTCTTTCCTTCCTCCTTTGAATCAAATCCAATCATTCCAATCTCGAGAAAAAAATCGGCTTTCGCCCAGTCGCACAAAAACAGCCCCGTTTACATCCTTCGAGATAGACTCTAATGCTATTACAAACACGTTAAAAGTATCTCTACAAAAAAACGAAGAAATGGAACCCTTTCATGTCTTTAATACATCTAATCTAGTGACATGTGTGTATTTAAACGTGCACCAAAGTTGCTAAATGTGGCAGTGTTTAACTGGCCCTGCATTATTAAAAATGGAGGAAAAAGTGAGGTGGATGGAAAAAAGGTAGGATTTTGGATAGATTTTTTATTATAGCATGTTACCCCAGAGGCAAAAGACTTTTATGGATTGGGACGCTTTTCCATATTTTGGCATTAGCATTTTTTCACTTACATGTCATGAAGGTTATCGATTCCTACAATCAGTCTTCTCATCAGCTTAAGTGTGTTTGAGCCGAGAAGATAAAGATGATAATAATAATAGATTCTGTAGCTCATAAGATGCTGCCGTACTAGTGATTTTTAATCGTTTGAATTACGCTTTCGATTATAATCTCGAATTCACGTTCTCCACTTTACTTGTGTGCAGGGACAATGCAGAAAAGTTGGTAGCAACGAATTAGTAGTATTTGAAATAAGCAAGTCCAAATTGTTATCGTGGTAAGGCTTAGAAAAAGGAGAATGAGAATTGTTATGACTTGCCTTTATCCTTTTCCCGTGTCATTCGATGCATACAAATAACTTGGATTGAGAGGCGTCTCTCTCTATATCCCATGCCTTAACATCCAATTCGTAAATGATGAGAGGAGTAGATAAGGTAGAGAAAAGGGATCATTAAAAGCCTATCGCGCCATAACCTTATACAAACGCCCAGAGTTTCATGTATGACCCCCTATCTGGACAGCCACCGGTTTGGCTCGGTTTATTCAAATTCATTTCAATTTACTTATACACAATTTTCGCTCACAGCCGTATGGTCTGAAGTGATTGAGAGGAGGGGAAAACTGTGCCAAGCCCAGTTCAATAGCCTCTTTTGCATCATTCATTTTTATTTTATGCCAAAAAGTACTTCCCGTAAAGCTTTTGCAGTTGCAAATATATACATTTTGAGCACCACAGAGTTTGCTTTCACACGTAATATCCCCATAAAACTTAAATTCACTTCTGCACATTTTGTGTTAGGGGAATAATGTGGTAAAATGTTTGGTGAATGGCATATTGGTTCAAACAAATTTTGTTCGGGTTGCCCAAACAAAAAATGGATGGAATCAGGGCTACCAAACCCAAACGTTGCCCAGGTCACCTAACAAAAAGTGTGAGAGTCACCAAAGTCAAGTTTTATGGGGATAGTAGTGTGCTCTTTTTTTACTTAAGGTACTGCGCCCAATTAGCTAAGTACACTGTAATAATGATTAATACCCGGGAGGTTGGAAGCATTTTGCTCGTAATTTAAATGTGAAACTGATCCAATCGCTCCACAGACAATAGATCTACGGCCAATATATGTACTGATGCTGGAACTTGATATGTATTCTGTCGTCTTGTGCTATACTGAACTTTATTTTCTCATACACCTATATATGGTCCATATATGCGTAACCTTATTCGGAAAGTTATCATTATCAAAGTATTAAATTTCACAAGATAGCCCATTTTTCATCATTATAATGATATCTTGGAACTGTATCCTCCCAACTCAACTTTCGACACATTTTCCCCGAACAAAAACTTTCTGACCTTTTTTTTGACTGGCAATATGTAGGGAAAGTCGATAAGATAAGCATGCCAAATGAAATCCCTTGACAAAGAAAAAAATTCTCAACTTTTTTCTTGGTCGATGGTTTCTTCCATACTAAAAATTTATGTTCTATAAATATATGTATAAACATATAGCCCGTGTTGTTTAACATTTTCTCGAGCGGAGCATGTTCCTTAGCATAATACGCTTTTTCTTCATCGGCGCAATCATTTCTTTACACGTTATCTTGTCTTGCCTGCTCCTCCCATGCTTTGGAAGCTGGAGGAAAAGACAAAAGAAACCTACAAAGTCAAAACAATAGATAGCTACACGCATTCATCTGTTTTCCATCCAAATGCACGTGCGACGTTGTGGGACTACGTAAATAACAAAACGCCACCGTTACACCGCAGAATGGAAGCAGCGTCATCGTGCTCACGAAATTCGGCACCGAACAATAGGGAATTCACGAGACTTGAAGCTGATGAAATGTGCTCTCCTGCTTTTCTTCAAACTCACTTAAAAATATCTCAAGTGAGTTGCTTTTCTTTCCTTCAATAGTCCCAAGAACAGTATCAACCTGGAGAAATAAATAGAAATGCAGACTTCTTGAGATATGATATGAGGTAAGAGATGCTTTCTCGACTTTTCTTTTGAATATTAAGGCCCAACTGTATAGATGACTGGGTTCTTTGTATTCCAGCAAATGCACAATGTATTGAATGAACAGGAGAGGAGGAAGCAGGATTTCTTCTTCTGTTGCGACACACACACATACACATCGCACTTTCCCATTTTTTGTATTACGTGATTTCCCTTCCTTTGAAAGACACTGTTGAGTTGAGGAGTTTCCCATACCCAAGAAGTATAGTCTCTTGGCTCAAGCAAATGCACGTTTTAACGGAAGCAAATGGGTACAAAAATTTGATTACGTCTGAGCGGAATGCAAGGGAAAAATGAGTTGGTGCCGTGCTTTTTTAAACTTTTGTATATAGTTCATTGTGTGTGTGAGCTGGTGTGTCAGAAACACAAAAAGAAGTGAAAAGCCAAGGCCGCGGTCTGTATTGGAAACATGTCCATGGTTTGTAAGTTCCACGAAACACAAAGAGAAAAAATACTTTCCTACATATACGCTTGTTGTTTGATCGGGAAATGCCAAACCAAGAAAAGAGGGAAATGTCTGTGGCGTGGGGAAACAGAGAATAAAATTATACGATCTCTACGTGTTTTTTTCTTCCTCCTTTAAGCCATCGTCGTTGTATCGTATCGAATTTGTGGCGGAACAAAGTCAGAACAAAAAAAAGATGAAATAGTAGTGTAGGATAGGAATACCATGGTCCTACAATAATAGTCTTTTCTTAAAAAAAATTGTGAGCCTGAGTCGAATAAAGTAGATAAGATGCAGTGAGAGAATTATGTGACTCTTTTTGGAATGGGGTCACTCACACAGAGAATTTTTGTTGGTGACACAGACTCTTTTCCCAATATGCGGTAAAAATGTCCTTAACAAGTGGAGAATAAAGATGGAAAGAGTTGAGACGCTTCTGATTGATTTTGGCAAGGGAGGCATGTCCCTTTTTTCCCAATTGCTCCTTGTGACTCATAAATAGCATATAGAGATTCGCTCTCTCTGCGTCCACCTCAAAGCAAACGGAGTGACCGGCACATATGAACTGAAAGTATGCGAACTGTCTCCGTTCTCCCAAGTCACTTTTCTCGGTATAATATGGCAAAGATACATACTTGTAAGCTGGTCCTTTCCAACATAATTTTGTTGGAGCTTTGTACCCTTTCCCCCCAAAAACTTTATATTTTTTGTCTTTTCCGTCAAAGTTTTGGAGACAATTCAGTTCTCAGTGCTCGCCTTGTTCTTGAACCGTTTCATTAAATATTTCTCAACGAGATCTTGGTAAACCCGTGCTGACCATATTTTTAAAGAAGGGAGAGGATGAGAGTAAAGACGGATGAAATATAATATCCTTGCAACTATAAAAAGGCGAAGCATTCACAGTATTTTTATATTATCCGGGGAATCCACAAGGGAGATAGGAATGTGAGCTGTACGAGCCTATATTTCAGAGTGAAACCATTGTCCTTATCAACATGTGCAGAAACGGGCGTTTCAGGAAAAAGATCTCTTAAAACCGCTCTCTCTCTCTCTCTTGTCCAGGAATAGGAGGAAAGGGAAGAAATACGATATACAACGTTTTGCAACGGATAGATAAAGGGTTACATAAATTGAAAGACATGCTATGCACGTAAGATACAAAATGCATGAAAATCCTTCTATTTTTTCCTCTTGCCGCTTTCACATCATACAGGCATTCTTGTGTAAAGACCTTGCACCTAAACAGGGAAAATATGTGGGAGGGCAAGTATGTAAAGACAGTGGTGTATCCCCAAAGAATTCTTTGCTTCGGTCCGGTCAAAACAAGCGAATCAATTCTAGTTTGTCTCCAAGCGGCCCTCAATCTTTTCTTTTTAGAGTGTTTCAAGACTCCATGCAGAAGAACAATGTAGTTGCTGCTCAAAGTTTTGTATGCTTGAATCGGCTCAGGCAACATTTGACTTGCGATTTTGAAAAAAATGTATACAAAATGTATTCATGATCATGAATTTTGAATTAAAGTAGTGCTCATGTCCCTTTTATTTCAAAGGAGGAGGCTGTACATTCCCAATGAATAACTATTGCTAGCAGTTGAACGAGAGAGAAGATTGAATTTTCCACTAAAAAGTCAAGAAACTGAGTGTGAATCGCTGTATTCCCCTTTCTGCGATAAAAATTGGATGAGACGATGCTCAACCAAAATCGGAGCATTAATTATTAAAACTTCCTTTCGCACAACTGTTGTAGTACAAACGAGTTCTTCTCTTTCATTTTCAATTTTCGCAACACAGCACGTCGTCCTTGATTACTTTGCCATGTGAAAGTATATGCTTACATACATAGGTATTTTCAGAAAAAATGAGGCACTTTTGACAAAAGTTATCTCAAAGGGAAATGATTAATTAGGTATTATGTGCACATCCTCTGATAGAGCAGAGTCTGGACTTTCTAAAGATATAACATACTTGACTCCAATGAATTTCAAACTAGCGTAGGACAGAAAAACGTAAAGCACAATAAATTTGTCAAAAATTGGACTTTCTCGTATATAGTAAGAATTTTTCGTGATTAATTTTCTCAAAGGAAAATTATTCGCTAGTTAAAATGAACATGTCGGTAAATAGAGCAGAGTACGCGCTTTCTAATGGTGCATCATACAACGTGTTTTTCAATTGTTAATCTGCTCCGGAGTAGAAAACAAGGAGACGCATAAATTTTGCCAAAATGAGGTTTTGTGAGGATGGTTTTTTTTCAATGTCAAGTAAGTAAACACTTTGCAACCTTGGATTCGTGCAACTTTATCTTTATTTTTTTAGATCCTTCGAACTTCTGCTTGTTGAAAAAATTAACGATTTTTTAAGAAAAATACCCTTCAATTGGACGAAGAGGTCAAAATCGCCATTTGTGGATGCCTATTCTCCCGCCCGGCGACATTTTTTCCAATGACTTAAAATTCTTTCTGACCAGCGCAATACATGCAGAAAGGTTGGGAGAAAAATGTAGAAAGCCATGACAACAAACTCTGACCAGCAAAAAATTATGTTGCAACAAAGTCCTCTGATTTTTCTGAAAAGTCATTTTTTGGCCAAATTCATTGTCCTAAATGTTTTCCTGTTCTGAGCTAGTTAATTATGTAGCTGCGTCATGTATGATGTATCGTTAGAAAGTCCAAACTCTGCTCTATCAGAGAATGTGCATATTATACCTACTTAATCATTTACCTTTGAGATAATGTTTGTCAAAAGTGCCTCATTTTTTCTGAAAATACCTGTGTACATGCGTAAAGTGCTTTGAAGAAATAAATTATTCCAGAGAAAAATGAATTTCTTACCAATTTTTCCAGGATAGCTTTTAATTATGTAGAACGATCAGAATGAGAAAGTTTCCATCAACTGGGTAAAGTGAATTACTCACAGAAAACTTTAAGCTTCACTTAATCTCACATTCCTCCGGTCCTTCAGCTGTAGAATAAAACTTTAGATATGGATTTACTGAAACTTTGCACTGAACTGTCAAGACTGCATTGGAAATATTTTCTTTAGAATGAATGAAGATCTCCAACCGTAGAGAATGTAAAACACCTTTATTAAGAGGCTCAAGTATGCGCGAAGCTAGGTCAGTCACTGATTTTTTTATTTGGAAAATAAAGTTGTATACTCGTATGCTAGCATCAAAGCAACTTCAAGTTTTCAATCAAGATTTTCAATCAAGAAAAAAAACCGCTCACTAATTAACTCAGCGTGATTCTGGGCTTGTTGATGCCACACTGACTCGTGAGGAAAGTGCAACTGTAAAGTAAATAAAGAGGTTGTATTAGATTATAACGTTTCTTATAAATATTTAACGAGTCTGACAAAGAAGCAAATAAAGTTAATATTTGAAAAAAGTTTTTGGCACGCAATGAAAATTTCTGTCTGTTACAGGCTCAGAAAAAAGGCATCTTAATTTTAAATAATTATTTTATAATTATTGCTCCTTAAAAAGTAGGTTCTCGTAAGCAGCTTGACTGCTTTGATACAGATTCATGCACCAAGGAATAAATGCACATAATTAGTAGAGCAAAATAACTTGCTAAACTACATCCTACCTAACCGTGCTTTCTCTCCAGATGTGACTTTAGGTTAATTTGACAGAATCGGTGAAACTATCAAGAAGAGAGTGATTTTCCGCTTGTTATATCCCTTTCGAATGACCTAACGAACGGTGACGTAGTCTCTGGGAGTACAATAAGTTCAAAGGAACGCTACCCACGTTCATACCCATATACGAAACTTTTTTTCCCTAATACGTCTAACTTTTTATTCATGTGGACGTAATACGGAAGGTATGAACTTTTGCCATGGGAAGTATAAACAGATCCGAGTGAAAGTTTCTCATAAAAATGTGTTACCTCCACCGTTTCCTCACATATGCTTACAAAGAAAATTCTCAGCTCTCTCCGTTTCATCTTGGAGAGGCATAGTGCAAACATATAATGTGCACATGATTATTATGAGCCGAGAAAGAAGGAGAAAGGATCAAACTTTTTTCACCTAGCACGCACTCATCTTATTCTCACTTTTTGCATTACTTCCAAAGTACTACGGACATTTGTGCTTCCTTCGACTTTAGAACACAATGCAGCCGTAGCCAAAAGAGGATTTTTTTGTTCTCATCTAAAACACACAAAGAATGTAAAGCATATACCTATGTATGTACATAGGTATGTGTAGTCCTTTTTCCAGATGAGGATTCAATGATGGAGGTGATCGAGACTTGTGAACAAAGTTCATTATTTTTTTCGCTTTACGAGAATAATACACGCGTATGGAATTCTTGATATATTTTCTCTAATGCCACAAAAGTAATACCATGCTCAACTTTTTCTTTATCTGTAACAGTTTCTCCCTACTTCCGTTTTGAACTTCTGATCACGTCTTTGAAACCGTCTTCATCAAGATCAGGGCCTTGTTGCATTAGCACACACACACACACTCAAAAGGCCCTGTCTACCCACATGTGCGACCCTCATATTATATGAGTAGTAGCAGACTTTTTGACATATTTCTTCCCAAACCAAGAGTCGCAACTGCCTACATATATTTTATATTGATAATGATGAAAAATGTGAAATAGTAATTTTTACTAGAACTTTGCAGATAATTTACTTGATGCTCGTACAAAAAAAAAGTTCACAACACCGCAGTGTAAAGCGATTAGTGAGCATGCTCCTTATCTCAGCAAAACAAAAAGAGATAACAATCGGCAACTCTGCCAGTTTTCCTCCGTAATGAGATGTATAACCGTAAAAACTCCTGTGAAACTCAGAAATAAACACTACACAGCCTTTTTTACTTTACTTACTTTTGAGAAACTATTAGTTTTATTTTTCGCAATTGATTTAGGAGAGATCCAGAAAAAAGTACATAAAACGGGAGACTCATTCACTTAGAAGATTTCATACAAAGCCTCGTGAACGAGAATAGGCTAAATTGGAGTGAGTTGAGTGGGAGTGTAGTTATTCCTATGATCACACTCATAAAACGTAATGGAGCGTTTGAAAAACGAGAAAAAAGTTTTCCACTTGTGTTCACAATATTCCTTTAAATAAAAAGCCCACAAACGAACGACGGAAAAACCACAGTGTCTCCGTTCTTCCTAATTTTTGCCACAGTATACCTATATTACTATATTCACCACAAATGCCGCTTTGGTTTCGGTGACTTATGAAAGTGGAGCATCTCAATTTTTCCAAGAGGCTCGAGAGAAAAAAGCTAAACATTTGGAAGAGCACATCTCAGCAGCAGAAGTTTCTGCAGTATTCCAGAAAAAGATATTTTTTATTGTTTTTATATTTAAGGTCGGGGCAAAACGCAAAGTGGGCTTCAAGTGTATAGGAACAACTTTCTTTCCTTCTTTTTTTTCAGTCTCTCGGGTTATTTAATGTAAGCAGAGGGCTCTTCACGAGTACATTTTTGCACGATTAACTGCTTGTCATGGAAAAAGGGTCAGAGTTTCTTGCAATTTTTCATAAACAGAGGCACAATCCCATTTTTACTGTTTCTTTACACTCCACTCTTGAACTTCACAACAAAAGCAGGAGAAAAGTAAGTCAGCGTGTAGAGCACGACGCTGTTGTAGCGAAAAAAATACGAGAGACGTTGGCTTTCACTTCTCTTTTCACCTAAATTTATTTACGACATGAGAGCATGAGAAAAAGTCCAAATATTTATTTTCTTGTGTCGCTTGCCAACACTATACATGAGCTCACTCTCAGAGGGTTTGTTTATCGTTGTAATTTGAAAAACAAGAGATTACTTCAGTTTTGTGAAGATATCTTGAGTAAAATATAACGGGATTAGTGACAGGTTAACTCCACCAACACCTGAAGTGACTCTGCCCACTTAATATCCTTCTGAAGGAAATCCACAGGTGAGCAAATTGCCTTCACGTATGTGTATATATATATTTCTTGCAGAACGCACTTGCCCTTTGACTTGCATATATTAAGTTAGTTATCAATACAATACCTTCAGAGAAAGATAAATGCTGATGAGGTAAGCGTTACAGCCATATAATGTCGAAACTTTTTTTGCATCGTTTTCAATTTCCTCTTTAAACACTTGAGAAGAGGTTTGGTTTATATGTTGCTATAAATGAAGCGATGCAAGTTTGTCTTTATATTGAGTTTAGGAAAACATCGTGACTCGATTATATGCTGGTCTGTCCGTCAAAAAGTTTTTTTAAAAACATATTCATTAGCCAAGTACCGTAGAAAAAAAGTGGATTTAACTCTGAGGCAATGAAGATATTTATATTTATTGATAGATTTTTTTGCGCCACACAGTAATGAACATGTATTGGTTTCCGTGTAATGTTTTGAAGAGTAAATGTTTTGATGGGTTGATCTTGAGAAAATATTTAAAGCCTGAAGATCTTATTCCGAACAAGTTTCTCACAAGGCAACTAACACTTTCACAAGTTT
>JAHZMY010001603.1:0-11129 GCA_027743915.1 Seira sanloemensis | reverse complement strand
CCAGGAAATAATGTACTTTTCATTCTGCAACATCATGCCATTAGCGTATTGAAATGACCTATATTCCTCTCACCGCTTTGATAGATACGAAGTCAATAATACTACAGCATCTTACTTTCTCGGTACATTTAACTCACGAAAGAAAAGGGACCGAAATGGAAAGATTCGCACATGTTCCTTTTAAGGCATAAGTATAAGACGAAAATGGCATGCTACAAAGAACAGAGGGTTTCAGCAGAGGCAGTGGTGAAGTTGAACACACGCGAAATGGGACAGGGAAAAGATGAATGGGGAAACAGAACGGATTTTCTTCGTCTGTCAGGAAGTACTACTCCTCCACGTTTTCTCTTTCGCAAATCCTGCATGGAAAGAAAAGCCCTTTTTCTTTATTTTTTCCCTCACTTAAGACTCATTCTTCCTAAAGCTCCATAACCAATCCGTCACTTGGCTCGATTTCGCCAAATTCTCTGAAACAAAACTGAAAATGCAGGGAGAATAAATATATTCAATTGAAGCTAAGAAGATTACCTTGTTTAGACAAACTGTTTAAGTAAGTTTTTGGGCTCAAGTTTTAAGTAAATGGTACAAATGGAGAAAGGCGCCAAGAGAGAAGAAAAATTGGATGAGACAAGAACAGGGACCATACTGCCATCATCATTAGAGCTCGAGCCATGTCGCCATGATCAGGTCTTGATGGGGAAGGACATTTTTCCCTTTTGTACAGAAGAGGTGGTAGTAGATACGTAACAGCCAATATTATTTGTACGTAACTCGGTGGAGCCCCAAAACTAGCGGATTACTAGTATACCAAAAAGTAGTACCAGAGAAAATCGTGAGTCTATTCTTTTCTTTCGCGTTTTATGAGTCCTCTGCGGACTTTGAAGATTGCTTTTGTTTGACGCTTTTACTTTCCCCCGCTCCCCGTAGACTCTGCACGTGAGAAAAATAATCTTGAGGAGGATGTGAGTACTAAACTGTAATTTCATTTTCAGGGAATGAGCTAAATTACTTAATAGATACGGAAGGTAATAAACTTACTAGTAGTTTCCTTTTTGTTTGTCAAGACTCCTCGCTCCTTCGTCCCTTTTTTAGTGTTAGGTATTTCGCAACCTTTTTCTTCAGACTTTAGGAAAAACCGGCGGAAGCACTTTCCTCCTGAAAGTATGATTTCATAATCTCCTTTTGAAATATTTAAAATGACTTTTTTTCATTCAGTTCACTCAAATTATATATTCCCTGTGGTGGTTTGTTAATTGACGTTCTACGCTTCCGGGGAGATTACATGGTTCAAACTGTATATGAAAAGCTTTCAAGTAAGTTTTAAGCCCTCATTGGTATGGTTGGTTTTGAAAGAAAAAGGGGAGAGTAAGAGAAAGTACTCACAGATTCGGTATAAGTTCTGTGCAAAGAGAGCAAGATTTAAAGGCACCAAAAAATTTAAATTCCTTATGGACTCTTTACTCCCTTTCCTGCTTCACAAGGAAAAAAATCGAGTTGAAAGAGTTTTACAACCGCTTCGACCAACTTTGATGTGTTTTTTCGGTGATATAAGGTTTGCAAAAACTTTTCTGTAGTTATTTACTTTTCCTTTCGACTCCGAAAAAAGAAGAAGATATTGTGATCTATTGCACTTTTTTTAGAGGTTTCTCCGCCCATGTGTTTTATGATTCATAATGCAAGTTTCACCCTATTTCCGCCATCACTCCCTTTTCTCCTCCGGTGAGGGAAAAGTAGTAGTTTATACGTTTCAAAATCGCACCGGTGGCTCTGAAACTAAAAAAGAAAAATTACGGGAAAATCGGCAGTTTTGCAGAATTATTTATTATGACGATGACACAAAAAAGTGGAGAACTTGGTGGGGATTCTATGATAAGTTGCAGATGTAGCTCTGGCTGACATGGACTATACATATATTTTTCTCCTTTTCTCTTTGTACCTAGATAATAAATGTTTGTTTTACCGCAGTGCTACTCGTCTCCCAACAGAGTTATCCATTTTCTATATAGATGTTTTGTATAAAATTGTACTATAATTTAATTTTTTAGTACAAGAGAAAAGAGCACGCACGGTGAGCTGGTTAAATTTGAAAAATAGAATGTTACAACCTTTCACACCCCGCAGATTTATTTTAATAACAATACATACATACATACATAGGTAAGTACATATTCATACTGGAAGCAAAAAACTAAAAGTACATTTTTCTAGAATAAGTTCACACAGAGTATTTCAACTTTTACGAATTTGGCAATTATGATTTTCATGTAACCTGCAAGGGCAATCTATTTTATAATCCCATTAAATTCCCCACATCCACATCAGATCTACGAGTATGCGAAGTAAATTTAGAAATTGAATTAATAATTATTTTTTTCATATCCAGATTTAAGCATCCCAAATGTAAAATACCTATGTAAGTACGTATGTATGCATTTGTAAAATAGGTGTATGCAAGGCAAAGCAAAGAGATATCCATGCATTAAAAATTTTCAATTTATCAGTATTCTGTTGCATCTCGTGCATAACATAAACTTTGTTTTGTTTGCAAATCTAAACTGAGGATATTACTTTCTATTGCTTGAGTTTCTGCCCTTACTTCCTCCTTCCATCTCCAATCATAAAAGATAAACTCTATAAAATACAAAAAGTTTCTAGCTGTGCTCTATATTGTATCATTATCGACACTATTTGTTTTCTCTTGGGTTGCATTAGAGAAAATCAACATGGAGACATTCTTACGATTAAACTTTCTGCTGCTGCACTTCAAAATTAGATAAACAAAGTTTTCCCATGGAACTTTTTTTCGTCTCCATCGGATTTGAGAGCAAGTGCTATTGATAGATATGAGCTTATTGTACGTGCTCGCGACAAAGAATATGATTAATGACGGAACAATGCTGGTGATGTGCACGTCAATAATTCTTTACATTCATTTCGTCGTGCATCGATTCGAATCCAACGGATAAGCAACTAGCGTAAGTATTTACGGAGAGAAACACGCCTAATGATAAATTCATTCTTTAAGCAGTGCCATGTGCCCCTGAAAGATAGTAGTAAAGGGTCAAAACGTAAGCCTTTTTTTACCATCCGAGTTCATCAGCTCAGATCCGGTTGTAATCTATGTTAAACGATTCGGAACCATTTCCTTTTACTTCATCATCGCTTTACTCTCTTGCTTTTTTCTGGTGAGAGACAAAGAGGTAAAATGAACAGTAGGCAGTGTTCGTACGCTTAGCATAATCCTCTTTGTCCTGAAATGCAGGATTCTCTTCTCTCAAAGTCTCGAGGTGGAAAAGTACAATAACTCTTGCACGGCTCCGTAATGATTTGGCATAAGTATCGATTTGGTAGGTAATTCATAATTCGACCTCAGCGAATGTAATGTAACAAGCGGAATATTTGGAGCAGAATGAGGAATTATCTTGGAAGGTTTAAGATCAAAAGGACCTCTGTATCTACAAAAAGCCATATAGTCTTGTCTTTCATGCCTAACTTTTCATCCTAGACACGGCCACAAAGTTCATTACTGAAAACCAAATCGGTAACTACGTTTTCTGGTTCCTTTTCATAGAGTCATCTTTAATACCACCACCGCTGCGACTAATTGTATCCGGTTAATAATGAACTATGCTACTAGTATGTGACAATGAACTCCATAACTGAACATTCTAATAATCTTCTGAATTGATACGATTGTGCACATTTACTGAACAAAGCAAAGAAATAATTACATGTGTTTAATCAAGGCAAAAGAAAGGGTAGCGGGTACATAAATGCAACTCATGCCAGTACCTTCACATGCAAATATTCTACCCGAATCTCTTATATAATGCATTCGGCAATGTCTTTATGGCATAAAGAAGTAGTTGATCGTGCAAGGCGCATTTTTTTTCTTAAAACTGATCATATCAATAATAATAATAATCATAAATGCCAATCATTTTTGATATCGGTGCATTCCAAAGCAGATGCACAAGCAAGATTATGTAGTTATGCCTATTAAATTATTGTGCTCAATTTCTCACGATTTCACAGTCAATTTAGACTGATTTGTGAAGCCCGTCAACGATGCATGAATTCGTGCAATTATTATGCATTATTGATGCTTATAGCTTTGCTATTGGGAATACGAGTCATTGATAAACGTTATGACTCAAAAGTAATATTCAGGCATACTATATAACTTGAATGCATCAAGCGTTATGCAACTTTACACTTGGCTTTACTGAAGGAATAAATACACCAGGTAATAGGTTTTTCGGCCCACCTATAAAGCTGTCAAAATGCCACCGTAAACAGTTTTTCCGAAATATATATTTTTTGTGCAAAAAAGGTGTATATCGTGATGTCAAATGCAGTGGGCAGTGAGAAAAGCAGTGAACATGTTTGCTGGTGATACCGGTCATGTAAGATCATTGCCCTTCAACATTGCTACATTTCATACCCGCAAGATTTAGCAAAACAGAACTTCAACTTTTTCTCAGAAAAGAGCATTGGGCATAGGGATGAGATGACAAAGTTATTTAGGTATAACTACACACAAAGCTTCAAAGCTAAATCCATTACCATCTTCATCCCAACTTGTTGCAAGCATCTTGTTTCTGACTGAAGTCATAAACAGGCAAAACCAGAATTTGATTTCTCCTTTCCTCTTCTTCATTTGACAATGCTCATCTGCATTCTTTTCCGGGTGTACTGATCTGGCCAAAAATGGTCTTTTGATCTGGTCTTTGCAAGAGCTTCATTTTCGGTCCAGCAACAGACCGAACAGGATATAGTAATTGTAGAGTTGTGGGTGCTCTCTCTCTCAAGTTTAGGCTCATTATGGGAAAATTTGACATCATTAAAGTGGTGGTTCACGGTACGTTTAGCTTAATCCGATTTCCAATCTCACTAAATTTGGAACCGCACACGGCATATTTTTTTATCAGCCCAGCATGAACAAAGTACATAATATGTGATTGTTACATAATCAAGCTGTATTTTGTTTTCCAGTGGTGGTAGCCATCTCGCTAGTTCAAGCCGGAAAGGCTGGAAAGGAGAGTGGTGGCAGTGGAGAAACGGATTACGACAATGCCCCTTTTTTCATAGACTCGGTCCACTCGGTGGCTAGTGATGTGGCGAAGGTAAGTTGGATTTCCTCTCTAGTAATTTTCTCGAGTGTCTTTCCTTCTAATCATCCCTGAAAAAACGGGCATCGTTCCAGTTCTGCATGATCAAAGGAAACTCATTAACATTGATCAATCACAGTTGGCAATTTTCTTTTCCCGCAGAATACAGTGGTCCATGATGACAAAGTCGTATGGTCCCCATTTAGTGTGGTCAACGTCCTGTCAGCTCACAACTTAACCGAGAACTCGACAGTTTTGCAAAATGGATTTGAGTCAGCAATCGAATACTTGGTAGGTACTTGGTTATGCATGTGTAATTTGCGCTGTTACAGCAAGCAGGCTACATGAAAAAAGCTATGTTTTTGCTTGGATTGAATTGACCAAAGTTTTTTTTCCTGCCTGTCAGTGTCAACTTGTAAATGAAAGCGAAAAAACACACAATGGTGCAAAACAAGCATTCATCTCATCTCCTCCTCAGACCTCACAAGAGTCGATTTTTAAGTCTTAAATCAATGTCAACAAAGTTGTTTTTATCTCTCCCTCTGCCCTTACTTTCAATCCAAAATCCATTTTAAATGTCTTTACGGTCTGTCCTCACGAAAAAGAAAATCTTGGCTGAATGAAACAAGAAACAAAGTGTTTTGCAAAAGATGGCTTGTTGTGCTGCCTACAAGCATGATTCAGAAAACAGCTAGCCAGGAAAACTTTTTTTACACTGGCCAGCCTGTATAGTTGGCACTTGGCTGCAAAAAATATCTTCGGAATATTATACATATATGTATAAGCCAAGGGTAAATCATCACGAATAACCCGTTCTTCCGTCCAAAGCACCAAAAGAACGGTTTTCCTATATTATCTTTTAAAAACTTTTTTATGTAAAAGACAGCAGTATGCTCGTATAACTTATTAATAGCAGGCTGTCTTAGTCTTCATAGGCACATGTGCCAGTATGACTCCAACTGTGAGCTACCATTTTCCCAATTAACACATAACTCAAATTTTTAATTACATTTGTTCTCTTTTTTCACTTTGTGACATTACAGAATAAGGAGCAGTCCTCGGGCCTGAATATCACGAGAGTGCAGTTTGGCTACACCAAGGATGAGTCTTTGGTGAACGAGACCAACTCAGCTTTCCCCATGTACCGCTATCCCGAGCATGATGGGAATCTGACGGACGTCATTGAAAGCAAATTCTCTGAGCTGACTACCGGTGTCATCCCCAATCGAACTGAAGAGCATGTTAGCTCCATCAGTGAAGGTACTCCCACAAGATAACAATCATCAACGTGTAGCATTAGCAAAAGCGAGAGTCGCTTATGCACATTCAAGTGCAATAATCGTGATAAAACAGGGAATTATTACAGACATATTGAAAATAAGCTCGTAGGAGTACGTATTTAGCAATAATGACGCAATAACGTTGCGCCATCTGAGAGGCATAAATACTAAATATTATTATGCTTCAGCTAAAGGATAATGCCTACTTTCACTAAAGGTCAGATTATTATAGGCAATGAGTTTTAGGCAGGTTGAAGAGCGTTATCGGTCGTTTTATCGTAGAAGGTGAAACAAGAGAAAGTGCTCTCTGAAAGCGTTGCATTCAACATTTATAGCTCGTGTATGTGTATGCATGTACATATGTATCTAAAGTGTCTTGATGGGATTCTCATGAATCGCATGAGCATATTTTACAACATTCCGAGGGGAATAAACACAAGAGCCTTGAATTTCCATTAGCAAGTTTGGGATTGGGATATACATATATGTATGTATATGATGTTTCTGGAGCAGCTTATGTTATGTTCCAAAATAGCATCAGCGTTTACATGAAGAGTAATGTTTGTGACACTATCAAATGAGTAAAATATTACATTGAAATGTGGACAAAGGGCTATGGCATGCACACAAAATTAATTGTTCTCTGTGGAGAGCTTATCACAAAAGGGAAGAATTGCTGCACCATGCACTAGCCCATTTCACTTTTCCCGTTGATGTGAATGGTTGACACATCATACATATATTCAATTTGCTCTTTCGAAACATACATACTTATACAAAACATAAATACATAGGTTGTCAGTAGCCAAAACTGGAGAATTATCTGGTTCTGAAATGTTTGGGACAGCCAAAAACTAAATAGGGATCTGTTGCTTTTTCACCTTGTCATGCATCAGACAGTCGCTAATAAAATTCAAAAGAAGGCTTATTTCTGAGATATTTATAAATATACATGCATGCACGCATAGCCAAAAAATCAAAAACATGCCAGAATAGATCATCCATGTCACATTTATAGTCTATGTAGTCTATAATGTGTAAGTGTATGAAATGGTGGAATGAATTTAGCGGAAAAAGAGCTCACTTAAACCTAACAAAATTCCGCAGATCGGTTGGAAATTCCTCGTGAAAACGTCTCAGCGATTTATGTCACTGCACTTGGGCTAAGAGCTTCATGGGAGACTCCGTTTCATCCGAGGTACGCGCGGAAGACCAGATTCTTTTTGAATTCTACTCACACGACCAAAGTCAAGTACTATAATAACATTGGCTTCTACAAGTACGCTCGCTTCCCCGAGCTGGATAACTCGACTGGTGTTGCCATCCCTCTCAAGGATGTAAGTTTTTTCTTCTCCGTAATCATATCTTTTTTTCTCTTTTTCTCTACCAGAATATGCTCCATTTGTATACCTGCGTTTAAGCCTTATTGCTTTCTCCAAATGTATGTACGTATAAGTGCAATGCAACTTTAGCACTTTGCTACGATGTGCCAGAATTTTCCGAGGAAGTCAATGCAACAGAAGAAACAAAATCTCAAGGAAACATAAGCTTTGCACACGTCTCCATAAAAGGCTCTGATTTTCTTCTCCGTCTTCTTCCCCCGACTCTGAGTGACTGACATAAGGTTGTTATTCTATGGAAAAAGATCAATCACAAAAGTTGTTTATTGTGTTACCACTCTTCGGCCCAGAGCACATCAACATAAGCACATGACAAAATGGACTTGGCGTTACACGCATCAAGGAATACTTTCTTTTTTCCTGTTGCTTAACTCTCAATAAGGGGATTATGACGTGAGTTTGGGACGACCGCGCTGCCCCAATGTTAATTTATTTTTTTCTTTTCTCCTACGCTTATAATTCAAGGGAAAAGTGACTTTCCACTTTCTCGCCCTTTCTCAAAGCATTCTACCAGTACTAGACTAGACTTTGACTTTCTTTTCACTTTTCGACAGAATAAGGATAATGAGATCAGAGAGACTTGTCAAGCGTATAAATAATATGAGCTCAATATTGTGAGTCATGAGTGTGTGTGTTTTTGCATGCATGCACATGTCCCAGTGTGAAATGAAACGGTATTATAATTCCCTGTGAATTTTCCAGACTCACAAGCTGTACATGATTGTTTTGAGACCATCAACACCGGAAGGGATTATGAATCTGAGCTTGGTTCTTGATCAGACCCAAAACTTAAGTGAAGTTCTATGGGCCAGGTTCCGCACCAGAAGGGTTCAGCTCAGCTTACCCAAGCTCAACATTGACAGTCAGGTAAGCTACACAAAGAGCATATTACGACTTCTACGTGATATCATGATGAGGATGATACTCTTGTTTGCGCTTCTTCCAAAAGGATTCTCAGGTATTTTTAGATTAGAGGAGAGATGTTATGAAAAAGCTGCTTGTGTTTTCCCTGGTGTGGGCAGTGGGGAATGCCTGTATATTAATTAAAGCTTATTAAGAGAAAAGAGCAGCAGCAGCAGTAGGAGAGCACAAAGGAAAAGCTATTTTAATCAGGATAAAACAACGGACCATGCAAAATACTGGCATATGCTCTGTACTCAGGTTAATTAATGAAATTTTCTTGTAGCCCCTGCATGATCCGAATTCTTTTGGGGAAAATATTCATAAAAGTGTAACGAAATTGAAATTGCTGTGATAAAAAGCAGCTTTATTATTTTGCTCGTGCCACATTAAAAAACGAGCCTTTTATTGCACCATAATATGTACATATGTATGTGAGGATGGATATGTGAGAGCATGTTATTTCCATTACAGATCCCATTCATCTATAACACACGAGACAATAAAAATGTCACCTTAATGCAACTCGGCTCTCTTCAGTTGACGTACACGGGGATCACCAACAACTTTACTCCGGATCCACACCAAAGGAATGTTCTCAAGTTTACCCGCCTCCGTCGTCGAAAGGAAGACAAGAAGTTTTTCGCCAACAGTCCATTCGTTTTCGTAATCTATGATAGCTTCGCAGGAATACTCAATTACGGGATTGTATTGAAGTATGAAAATTTTATATAAAGCGAAAACTTTGCTTACTAAACTTATGTCTATGGAGCATGTTCAATTTTCTCTTTTGAAAAGAGAAAGCCGTAGACATGCTACAAAATGTATATGTATGCTGCGTTTACTTAAATGATGGCGATTTGCATTTATTGTTTTTTTTGTTTTTCTCAATGTCTACTTCAGTCCTACAGATCACTTAGCAAACAGTTTGAAGTTCAAGCCTCCTCCAGTTATTCTCAGCCCGAACGCTAAACTTCTTACCGATGTAATCACCGACTTCACGGAAAAGTTTTTCCAGCTGGAGCGACGAGCCGTTGATCACCAGCAGAATTTCGGGGTAGCAGGTGGAAATCTGCTGAGAAGTCTTTCCATCTTCTACAGCAAATGCAGAAATGATACAGAGAAATTGGTCAACTTGAACTTGCCCATGGGCTTCCAAGAAGCATTTCAAGAGCTGTACAACTACTCAAGCACTCCTGCCGTCCAAGACGAGTCTCTGGAAATCAAGGATGTGAATGCTTTCGGGCAATGCAAAGAATCTCAAGGGTTGACAACAGAGCAGCCGATCCTTTTACGTAACGAGAACTCTCCAGCCGAAGGTGGCAATGTGCAGGGAGGAGAGTACATCAACAATACTTACAGAATGCGGGTCTCCGTTCCCGTCGCCAAAAGATCAGAAAAGAGGTTCTATTTGAATGAAGTTGACCACATTAATGCGAGCTACGTCGAGTACTCTGGCAGAGTCAAGTATGTAAGCCATGCGTTATGGGATTGCAAAATCATCAAAGTGCCTACGGTAAGGATTGTGTGTGTACTAATCAGTGTCCTTGACTGAAGAAAAAAGAAGAGAGAGAGAGAATTATGAAAAGCTTTTTCGGCTCAGAGTCGAGTAGTGGTAATGTGGACTAACGTCATGCTGGGATTTTTTTCCACTCTTCATATTTTCAGGTTACCCCCCAACACTTCCTCTACTTCCTCGTGCCCAACGAGAGGAGCGGTGTGCACGTTATAGAAGAGGGATTGGAGACATACCCATTATCCAAATTATTGTGTCAGATGCGCGTCACCAACCTCAGAGTGAGGATTCCCCACTTCACCATCCGATCTCAAAATCCTCCGGTGAATCTAACGGAAATTTTAGGGCCAAATAATAGCACGACTGGAACTGTAGAGAATCCAAGACTTTTACAAAATATCTCACTTGAAGTCACGGATGTCGACATGGATGGCGATCTTCATGAAAATTACTTTAGGAATGGAGAGGAGGAGGAAGATGACGACGACGATGATGAGGATGAGTTGGACGATGAGAACTCTGCAGCTGACGAGGATGAGGGGCCTCGAGAGGCGAGGAAGAAAGGGTTTAGGAGGAAGTATAGGAAAGTTAATCTTGATAGGCCGTTTATCGTCTACGTTGAGGACAGCACTGTAGGAACGGTTTTCATCGGCAGAGTTAACATGGCCAATCCTTCGGAGAATGAGGTGCCACCTTCCAGCGAGAGCTCAGTTACTCCGGGTGAAGATGTTGAAACTACCACTGTCGCCGGTGGTATGGAGACGCTGCCTCCAAAGTAGGGGGAGAACGGGGAAACGTGGTCTGAGCGACGGAATGTTACAGGAGAAAGCATATCATCATGATACATGCATGTATTTAACGATGTGGTAGTTTAAATTTGAAGCAGTATTTTTTCTCAAATGTGTATGTAATTTGTCTTGTT
>JAHZMY010001602.1:0-10393 GCA_027743915.1 Seira sanloemensis | reverse complement strand
AAGAAAAAAAGGTATTACGCGTATGACACTTTTTTGGCACGCCACAATCAGTCTTGAAATGCATGCCGCTACACACATAAAAAACCAAGTTAATATCACGAGTTAAGCTCGTGCGAATATGACTTGTTTCGTCTGTTTTAAGCTCGCGTATAAACTTTGCATTTAAAGTTTCTCATCAACTTGAACATTGACAAAATATGGGTATTTTTAGTAAGTAGTACCTAATTTTACTAATTACCACCACCACCACCACATACTATATACTATTTGATGATGCAGCTCTCACTCAGTCCATACTTTTTAATGGGGCTCATATTTTTAATGACGTTCTAAAGTTTTGATCGCCCTATAAATGACGCCATAATATTTCATGTGTTATCGTATCTGTTGAGCAAACGGATGATGTGATGGTAGACTAGATTACTGACATCCGACGCGTAGCAAAAGTCCAAATGGGTAAAGTGGTCGTAAGGCACGTAGTGGAAGTCGACGACGTTTGGCAACCTTTTCGCCAATGTTTTGGCGTCCTGCAATCAATTAGGATAAAATTAAATTAGAGCAAAACTTTTATATAGTTTGCTTTTTCTTAGCCTCCATGCCTCAAGTACCTCTCTATGCGCTAAAAAGTCGTTAGGTCCAACCATGAGGGCGACAGGGGCCCTGACATTAGTCAGGTTGTAGTCTGGAGGATGCTCCCTCCCGTACACAAGCATGTTCCGGTCCCTTCCGTAGTCGTATTCGCAGAACCTGCCGGTGCCCATCAGCTGCATCTCGTGGATGAAGGCTTTGAGCGGGCTCGAGCTCGGGCTGACCTTGGTGATTTGGTGGAGTCGCTCCTTCGAGATCTTGCCTTGGTCGTGGCCGAAGCCGATCTGGACGACGCTCATGCAGACGCCGATCAGGTCGATCTTTGGATGGCAGATGATGGGCAGCACCTTGTGCAGGATGTTGGCGAGGAACTGGGGCAATACGGCCATCTCGCCGGCGAAGCGTTGGAACATCTATTAATTATGGCATTAGTTAAGAAAAATTAATAATAAAAATTATTTAAATGCAAATTATCATGTCAGTACCTGGAAAAACCAGACAAATGGCGCGACAAGCTTGACCCATGCGTTGAAAAAGTGGTCTTGGAAGGTGCTCGGTCCCATCGCAATCCCGATCCCGACCTTGTCACTCGCCTCGGGCCGTTTCGAAAGTCCTGCGAAGAAGGCTGTCGTGCCCATCGAGAAGCCGATAAAGTGCGCCTTCTTCCTCTCTGTCAACTGAGTGACATAGGTGAGCACCGCCGGGATATCGTACATGCCCATCTTTGAACAAAATTTAATAAAAAAACACAAAATTTCAAAGAAAACTGAACCACACTTGCATAAGCAGATATACAATTATTATTATCCAAACTTTAATGTCCCACCTCATGAAAACTAAAGTTCCAGTAGTTACTGCCCCCAACTGCGAGCTTGCTGTGGCGCGTCGAGTACTCGTTGCCCCTCTGATTGGCCAGCCAAGTGTCATAGCCGTTATCAGCGAGGAAGAAGCCGAGCGCCTCAGAATCTGGCGAGTTCAACAGCCAATCCGCACTGGTTTGAAAGTTGCCGTGCTGCACAATCACAGGGTACTTGTGCGGGTCCTGCGTCGCATTGTGCTTCCCATGCCGGCTTTTGCAGAGGCTTGGGGTCGACATGTCCTGTTCGGGGAGGAGGAACGAGCCGAAGAAAAAGTTGGCGAGGCTCCGGGAACTGTTGTAAATGCTGAAGGGGGTCGTACCGGGGACACTTGAGAATACGAGGAGGATCAGACTGGATATCGGGAACAGTCTCATTCTCATTTTTTTGGGTTTTTTAAAGACACCTTTAACATTAACTATTCACCATTGCTATATTAGCAAAGATGCTGAATACTTGGACAAAACTGATTGAGTGATTAATTTTTGTTTCAGGATGGAATTGACGACCACATCACGACTCTTGACGTAATGGATAAATACTTGCTACATGGAATAATATAGTAGCAGAGGTGATAGCGATATCGCTTCCTTCCGATTACCAGACTCCATGACACGACGTGAGCCTTTAAGGAACAAAAGGAGCCTTAAAGGACCAGAATTAAGTGCACCCCGGTCCCACGAACAATCGAGCAGGAGAGTCCTTCTTTTAGCCTTTTTGTCTGCGATGCCTTATCCTTTTTTGTTTGAGAGTCCTTTTTACTGAAAGGAAATAGGAAATGTTACATGTCTTCTGACAAATTGCTTACGCATGCTGCATGAGACTTGCACAAAAGTTATATAACTGTTCTCATCATGTGCATGGCTAAACCTATAGTCACCAAAAGAGCCTGAGGTGATGACTGATGAGGACTTTACATGTGAATGCGTCTAGACATTTTCAGGGTCACCTACATACAACATATATCGCACCCAATACACACGCCATTCATCTTCTAGAGTAAGAATGCATTTCTTAAATTAGAGCTTTGCATTGTACGTAAATATTAGTATAAATTGTAAGAAAAATGAGAGCTGTGATTTGGTCTCGGTTTCATTCATTATATTTAAACGAGTTCATTGGGACTAATTTTGTGGTATATTGATTTTGTTGAGAATGTTTCTCAACAATGTGTTTCACATCGATGTAAAATCTCTGCTATTAAATACGAGCAGCCACATGTTAGGTTATAAATAACTCAAAGATGTTGGGGTATTATGCCACACATTCTAAAAATAAAAATGCAATAGACATCATACAAAATGCAAGGGTCATTATTGTCGAAATTATTACTGCAAAAGTGTGGTGACTACTTATCGCCTTTAATTTTCGGTTACATAAAAAATATTTACACGTGCCTTGTCGTAATTTATTAACGGCCAAATGTCTGGCTCTTGGAAAAAGTTTCGTAACTGGAACATATTGCATAACTACTAACTACTACAGTGGCATGCAATAGTATGAGCATTATTATGAAAATTCCTTAAATGGAATTCCACACTGAATGTGCAAAAAGATTTATGTGGACTTTAAATATTCACGAGTCACATTCCTTTTTATAAAAAATACAAGTCTGGAATGTAAAATTGTGAATATGAATGACGAAGGAACTCGACGAACCTTTATGCTTCAATGTACGTGCTACACACGGCTCTTAAATAGCAAATCAACGCCTTAATTTCAGTTTTCAGTATTAAAAAAATCTTTTGCTAATGGAATCCTGAAGGGGTCAACGTTTTAATGAAATTCTCTAAAGTCAGAGTCTCCAGCAGCTTTCTAAATTGCGGAGACATATATTCTACTACTAATATTAATGGGAAATGGAGAACGAATACAGCGTTAATTTCAGGCAATTTCCAGAATGACGCAGACAANTAATGGGAAATGGAGAACGAATACAGCGTTAATTTCAGGCAATTTCCAGAATGACGCAGACAAGTTTTAATAACCTTTTTTCAGTGCTCCGCTTAAATCAGTTTGCATGTAACACCTCTCTTGAATAATTGTTTTATTTATAGCCATTAACTTTTGTACAAGCTTTGCAGCTTAAACTAATCTTTTTTTCTTCTTCTGAGAAAGTAGGCTCATTAATTTGCAAATCGCCCCGTGTCGTCTTGATTTATGGTGTCCCGGAAAATAATTTACGGAAATGGCTCATTACTCCTACTTCGACCCACTTGTCTCCCCTGTAACAAGACGCTCTATTTTTCAAGTCCAGATGATTAGCTCAATAATTTCTAAAAGCAAGGTTATTACACCGACTGAGAATACTGCGCAATATTTAACAATCGGCTCATGTTTTAGGGGTAAATTGTTATGCACGGAGAGTGATTTGCGAAAGTGGTCCTTCATAATTAATTCGGACATACTTGTCCAGGACAAGTGAAGACGAATGAAAATGAGCCACTGTGTTATAATAATGATATGTACAAGGCCCGAGATCAGAAAGTCACGCTAGTCTCTTTCTTGCCACTGTTGGAGCAGCAGAACCTTTCCCTCCAAAAAAATAAAGTATGCGCTCCCCTTCCGAGTTCCAGCAGAAAGTGTTCAACACCCTCGCCGTGCTGGGCCTGAGCCAAGTACAAATTAGGAGGGAAGGAAATGGCTCGTTCAGGCTGGCAACGAGTGCCGTGCACCAGCGCCTGCTATATGTCATTTTGAGGGTGAACACCCTGTCCAAACTGGCCTTCCTCATCCTGCTGTCCTGCGGCGTGTTCCAGGCCGAGTTTGAGTTCTTCGAGAAGATGGCCATCCTGCTGTGGTTCCTCATATTCATTCTATTGGCAATCAGTGAAAAGCTGTTTTACCGCAAGTACCCGTTTTTCGAGTTCCTAACGGCCTGGTGGAAGATTGAGGAGAAGGTCTACAGGAGTCTGGGGAAGCCCAGCAGGTTTCTCACTGATCTCAGGTGGATCTCGCTGTGGAGAGTCTGGTTTCAGGGGTAACTTGAGACACGATTTAGATTTTGAAAATTAAGCAGAAATTTTGGATCAAACAAACTGTTTGCCTTTAAATAGGATAATTGCGGTTGTGGGCATCCTCGCGGTGATAGTGCAGTACGACGCGGCGCCCAAGTACTGCGTTTTCGCCTACTCCATCATCCCCTCGGAAAGCGAGACGCTCAAGTGGCTCTTCGGCCTACACGAGACGCTGTTCCTGTGCCACGCGTGGCTCGTCTACGGCTCTGTCATCTACCTCAGCTCGGTGATCGGCGCCGAGTTTACCTACACCATCGACTCCCTCGACGAGGTCATGGAGGTCTTCATCAAGCAGAGCCGTGGCTCCCGCGTCAGACCTTCTCTGGACTACTCCGACCCTCACGGCCGCATCTTGTCCACCATCCTGATGATGGACGAGGTTCCTCCGAAACTCCCCAGAAGAAAGTCTGTCATCTCGTCGGGTAACGGGAAGGTGCTCTACAGCCCTTTGACGCTGGTCAAGGAGTACTGTCACGTGCACATGGTGGTCACGCAGTTGAATAATATCGCGGCCCACAATTTTCTGTACATGCACGGCTGCTCCTACGTCCAAATGGTGTCGGACGTCTTTCAAATTATCCAGATTTTGAGAGGACCGGAAGCAGACTTCATGGCGGTGGTCTTCTTTGTCGAGGACATGTAAATATTTACTTGCAGTAATTATTCGACTGACGTCAATTGTAGTAATTAGCAAATAATTATAAATGAAATTATGTATGTTTTTTTTATCCAGGCTGGTCTGCATGTACATGCTGTTTCGCTGCTTCAAGTCGATGGCGTTCCTCCAGCCGAGCTCTGTCGAGTTCCTGGGTAAATTCAGGGACCTGCTCGCGGCCAAGTACAATACTCTGATTATGAGCCGGTTCGACCGTGCTTTATTGATGAAGATGAAGCCGACGCTGAGGATAATTGCGTTCAAGCTGGGGCCGTGTACCGTGGGGCCCTGGACTGTAGGTAGGGAAATTAAGGACGTTTGCTATATATAATTGGAGTTTAAAATGGCCTAATTATACACCCGGGTAATGAGTCTGACAAGGACTTTTGTTGTAATTTTTATTATTTGAGGAATGGCGATGGACGTACTGCTCCAGTACTACATTTGTGTGGCGCTCTGGTAAATGAGTCGACGCATAGTTGCTGGAGAAGGCGACAAAAAAAAAGTGATCAATTTATTATGACAAAAACTGTTCCAGAGAGGAGGAAGGAAAGAGAGTTTGCTTGTCGTTGATAAAAAATGGAGCATGATTTTGATACGGGGAACTGTGAGCATTTTTTTTCGTGGGAATAAGTTGGCCAGTCATCAAGCTATTGCCCTTTTGTTTCCTGCATTTTTTAAAGAGACATTGTCTTCTTTTTTGTTTCTTGCATTTTTTAAAGAGACATTGTCTTCTTAATTGAATCGTTCTGTTGTTTGTTAAAGGCTTAATGTGCTGGTTCTTATACTCACAAGAAATGGGTGTAATTAAAGCTGAAAATGAGTTTAATGGACTGCGCATCACATCACACACTGCACTAGGCATAATGGCATAATCTAATCTTACATTTTTGGAGAGAGAAGAAGCGTGTTGAATTCACCTTCAGTAATGAAAATGCAACTTTAAAATAGCTTGGTAAGTATTTTGATTTTGATGGTGGATGGATATCATGAAATCACATTCACAGACAAAAGTTTGCATGCAAAAATATTATGACAATTTCATTTCATATCATGATTATGATAAGGATGGAATATGGCCGTCAAAAGAATAGTCGTTTCATTCCTAAATTCTATGAGCATTCATTCTCACAGTCACACAATACATCAGAATGGCATTCCAAGAACCTGCACAATGCATACATTGTTGCAGACAACAAAGAAAAGAAACTCAGTTGCAAGACCAAAATCCGTTAGAAATGACAAATTCAGAAGAATCAGAGTTTGGAAGCATTCACAGTTCCGACGAAATAAGCAGTAGTTGTGAGTTTGAGACTGGAGGCATGCTTAGGACCGTTGTAACGATCGTGTCAGTTTTTGGAACCTTTCTTGCCCTTGATTTGACCTGTGTGCTTCTCGCGAGCTGGTATGAGTACTGGTGCTACTACTTTGACATTTGACATGAAGCTGCCATTTACTCTAAGAATATTTTTCTAAAGGTAATGCGAATTTAAATTACAAAACATTTCCAAATTGTCAATAAGCTTTGTCAATAAAAATGTATCTCAGACGTATTCCTGCTCCTCCTCAGCCTCCTCGTCATCTGGCTCCAGCATCGCATGCTTAATATTCATATTAGCGACAAACCCTTCAACCCTGTCGAACCTGAGGACAGCCTGCCTCTTCTTAAAGTCATAGCTGAGGTCCATCCCAGCCTCAGAAAAGTTGGCCCTCTGAGTCCCTTCGAACCCGTCAAACTTGATGCTCCTCCTCAGCACGTTCTGCTCGAGATTCATAAACATGGTGACCTTGACATTCNGCTGAGGTCCATCCCAGCCTCAGAAAAGTTGGCCCTCTGAGTCCCTTCGAACCCGTCAAACTTGATGCTCCTCCTCAGCACGTTCTGCTCGAGATTCATGAACATGGTGACCTTGACATTCCGCCCGTCGCACAGGCTCAGCTGGAATTCCTTCTTCGGGTGAAACACGTGGTTCTCCATTTCAAAGCAGTCGCAGTGCTCGTGCCTCACCGAATATTCGGAAGTGTCGGAGCCGCCGGTGGAATCTTCCACCTTGCTTATGTCCAGTAGGAGTTTAGGACAGTCTTTAAAGCGCTCGCGATAGATGGTCTTGAAGCCTTTTTTTATTCAATGATTAAATAAAATAATATACAATTTTAGACGCATTTAAAAACATTAAGTAATGATTTGCATCTCTGTATGTACCCATCGCCTTTAGCACCTTGTCGTACTCGGTCGTCTCGATATTGCTGACTAATCGAAAGGTCCCTAGTATCAGTGACTCTTTTTCCTTCACTTCTGCAAATAAACAACTCTGATATCAACAGGAATTGAAGCTGCAATTATTCAATAAATACCTTCAGTCTTAACGGTGGCCAGCGTGAGTATCGAGATGACCCAGCGAACGCTCATGATATGATATATTATTTCAAACATGTTTCTCTTAATGCGAATTTGGTTTTCAGCGTGTGCACATGCTTCAAGTTTAAACAAGACATTTTTATTCCTCAGCTCTGATGGTGCCATAAACGCTGAAAATAATTTTTAATGACTCAGTTTTACGGCGTGTGATAAAGTAAGTCGAGGATTAGCAAAGTGGGAAATGCCAACAGCCGACAGATTAACTCAAACTCGTGCATTTTATTAACCACAATAAAATCTTGTCTATGCGGATAACGCCGAATGTCAAAATCCATTTAATGCGACTTGTTAATCGCAATGGCGGTAAACTCCAAATCGGCCTCCTTCTCTTTCGCACGGCAGTGGACCTTGAGCCCGTCCTTGGTGATGTCGGTGACAATGAGCCTCGCCTCAAAATCAGGCATGGCCAGCGTCCTCGTGACCACCTTCCTGACCGGGTCGTAATCAATCTTGGCCTTGACCACCCTTCCGTCGCACAGGTGCAGGTTGAACTCTTCTCCAGAGGCTTTGTTGGCTTCGGCAATGTCGACCTTTTCGCAGAGCGTGAAGCTTAAGCCGACAATGTACTTGTCGTCTTTCAGAATCACTTGGAGGGCGATCGCTGTCGACCCTTCAATCTGCGTTTGGGTGGCCTCGTCGTAGCCTGGAATTTGGAATTTTTTTTATTGTTTTGGAAATCTGAAGCACTTGAAAAAGGTTGACATTTGATGCTTACCCATGTCTTTGAGGACAGCTTTGTACTCGTCAGTGACCTTTTTCAGTGCGTAAGCTCCCAGATGAACGGGGTCGCCACCTTATTTTTTTTTTAAAGAATTCGAGAAATTAGTTGTGTAAATTATTAAAATAAAAGTTTTGGGATAAACAAATGAGAAAGTACTGGCACTGGAGGTTCCACAAACTGTCAGAATCGTGGATAGCCCCATTAGCAGCACACAGCTAATAGCCCGAGGGAATGCCATTTTTTTGCAATGTCCACGTCTAATGCACAAATGCACAGATGCACAGCACACAATCTCAAGATCAAAAGTCAAATATTACTACAGCCTAAAGCCTATAATATACAAATAGTAAGTAGCCTAAAGGAAATTCGCAATTGATTTAATGATCGATATTACTCCACACATACATTATGGCTTGTGCAATTAAAAACGAGGACAATGGTTTCGACGAGATTTGTCGGGCTACGAGAAATTGCATCAGCATATAGCACGTCATTTACATGCCAAATCGATCTGGGGGAAATTGAGACAGTACTTTTAAAAGTGACAAATACTCATTAAATGCGCTAAAATTAAATTTAGGTGATGTAGGTGACCAGTATACTATAATTGGAATCAACTACCTTTATTTTTAGGACAATCCCAGCATTTTTTAAAAATATAAGCTGTTGCATTGCCAAACCCTGGTGTGGAAACGGTATTTTTAAACGCCTATAACTTCCGAACCCGGACGAGTTGGCACATGTGGTAAACAACTTTAGAATCAGAAAACCCTGAATTTTATGAATAGTTTACTCACTTCCACAATCCCGTCCGGAAACGGCCGTTACAAAAACTTTTCAGCAAAAAACGGTTAGAAAATCATGTTTTTAGCCTTTATTCCAAAAACTATCGGAAGTTTCGATCTCAAATTTTTTGTGTAGACGCGAGAGTACACAGCATACAATTATTATCAGCAGGCAAAAGTTCCGAAAAAATATCTTCGAAATTCGACTTCTTTCACAAGTAAATGCCGGCTATAGGCTCATTGGCCGCTTAGTGTGCTGTACACCAAGAAGTAAAGAAGTACTAGCACTGGAGGTTCGACAAACTGTCAAAATCGTGGATAGCCCCAGCAGCACACAGCTAAAAGCCCGAGGGAATGCCATTTTTTTGCAATGTCCACGTCTAATGTACAATTACACAGCACACAATCTCAAGATCAAAAGTCAAATATGTACTACTATAGCCTAAAGCCTAATATACAAATTGTATGTAGCCTAAAGGAAATTCGCAATTGATTTAATGATCGATATTACTCCACACATATATGATGGCTTGTGCAATTAAAAACGAGGACAATGGTTTAGACGAGATTTGTCGGGCTACGAGAAATTGCATCAGCATATAGGTTTAAATGAAAGAGGGGACAAGTGCGCATAATAGTTTCATATTTTTGGTAGAAACGATAAATGACAATGATTTTTAGCTGTAACACAACAAATCAAAAATTATCTCAACAAATTATTAGTCTCATTTTCCCCGATCTCATTTACTTCCGGAAAGCATCCACTTTTGCCTGCTGAATTTTCACCCACGCTCGTCCCATTCCCGTCCCACTTTATTTTCAAAAAAAACTAAACTAATGTAGGATTTTACCTTGTAACTATAGCTGGATAAACTTGGTTAGGGTCACCATTTGTGTTTTAGGCAAAATTTGGACAGTCCATATATTGTGACTTATAAATAACCGTTGTGGGGCAACTTGAAGCATTTTGTGAATGGATTTTACTAAAACAAATCCATATTTAAAAAATTGATTATGTAAAACAATCAAATTACCATTACAACTAATGCGTTTCTATGCTAAAGGTTCACAATTTTTTTGACTTAATAAGAAGTAATTTTGAATCAGTGAAGGAATAGCAGCAAATATATATTATTATTACCAAGGTCTTTTGACTTTAATGCTTCCCGGGTAATGTTTACAGTAAGGTTGGTCGTTAAAATATAAAGTGGGACGGTAATGGGGCGAGCGTGGGTTAAAATTCTGTGGCCCAGGAGACGCTTTCCAAAGGAAACAAAAAGGGGAAACGTCGAATTACAAAATTGCTGCATTTGTTTATTGGATAGGCTTCAGTCAATTTATGAATGTAATT
>JAHZMY010001601.1:0-12497 GCA_027743915.1 Seira sanloemensis | reverse complement strand
AAAAGTTGTATCTTCCACCCGCCGAAATTATGACCTACAGTTCGTCTCAGCCACCGACCGTGAGCAGCAGTACAAGTCGCATAAGCACCTCGGACAGCCCCTACCAATCCCACTTGCCTCCACCGTCGTTACGAAGCACGACTGTCACCAGTCTCAACAACAACAGCCCGAGTACTACGGCAAATAACATTCTGAATAATAACATGGTCAAGCTGAAGCACTCGGAGCATGTTTCCATCGCCTCCCGCAACTCGTTCAATGGGAACATCCCGAACAGCACCCCATACTTGAACAATGAAATAACGACGTCTCAGTCTGTGACGCAAGACACGCAACCGGAAAATGCCAGTTATCACACGCCGACGAGGCCTCCTCTCCGCTCCAGTATGAGTGTGATCGAACGGAGGGAGAGCGGTGAGAGGGTCGACCAGTACGAAAGGGGTGAGAGGGGCTCGCCATCATACTCCTACCCGCCTTTAGGGCCACCCCCTCCAGTGCCCCAGTCTGAGCCGAGCACGCCCCTGCCAATCTCCCAGCCTTCAGAGTACTCTGCGCTTGAAATCGCCGCAGAGCAGTTTCGAATCACGACAGGCATGAGCCCGGAAAAGCTCAAGTCTAACATTTCTATCGAAGAGTCGACAATTGTGGCGCAAGCAGTGCACTTTATCAGCAGGATGACCTACATGCTCGTACCTCTGGATACTCCAACTCGCCGACATGGTCCGGGGGAAAGACAGCATGGCCACCATGGTCAAGATGAAGAGCGCTCTAGTAACATTACGAGTATGGCGGAGAGCGACAGCATCGGCGGCGAGTCGGGCTTTGAAGACCACGATGCTTATGCGGAGGCCGGTGCTCGGCAGCGAGAGTATCGACACGTTTCGCAAGCTCCTGCACAAGTACAGGCATCCCAACGACATCTTTCACTACTTTGCCTTTGTGGGCCAGTTGTACAACACGATTACTCCGTTGAGTACCGCCAAGGACAAGAGCACGACCATCAAGGGCTTCACCAAGAAGGCCATTCAAATGACCGCGAAAAAGGCTGGAATCAAGACGAAACACTCGAAGAGACAGAAGTACGTGCTGAGAACATGGGCGCAGGGAAGCGGCGGTGGCGGCACTTTGCCCGCTAGCACCAAGTATTTGGGCGGCCTGCCCACCTCACCCAACAAGCTGAGCCCGCCATCAAGGGGCATGGATAATCAAGACGGGGATGACCACTCCCTCTCGGAGGAAGACTTTCCTCAAAACTCGATGAGCTCTGTGCACCACAGCGTTCCAAACGACTCGAAGAGCTTGGAGCGGATGATGGAGCGCACTTACTACAAAGACTGGAAGCGTATTGGCTTGGGCATTTTACTTCCAAAGTCAACGAGCTCCTCAGCCTCGTCCATCCTGCAGAAGGCGGAGTCGTTCCGAATCTCGTTCGCCAACTCGACGTACTCCATGTGCAGAAGCTACCCGGCGCTGGTGGTCGTTCCGAATGTGATAAACGATGAGAGCATCAAGAAGGTGGCGAGATGCTACCGGAACGGGAGATTTCCAGTCATCACCTGGAGACATCCGAGGACGAGGGCGTTGCTCATACGAGGTGCGGCCTTTAATTCCAAAGGGCTCATGGCATTCTTCAAGGGACATCCACATGCGGCGGGATCTGGAGTCGATGCTACAGCACACGTGGAGCATGAAAACTTTCTTCGAGCTTTAGTGAATGCGACCCCGCTGGGTGTGGTGAAACCGGGGTTGGGAGGAGCTAGGAACTTGAGCGATAGCACGCTTAGTTTGGACTCTGTCTATAGTAGTAGTGCGGGACAATCACTGGCCTCTCATATGCACCATGGAGACGCCAAAATCACACCGGAAGTGGGACGCAAAAACAATCCTTTCATGAAGGCAATGAATACGCTGAGGTATGCTGGGTAAGTGGGCGTGCCAAAACGAGGACTTTCTTCAATCCACCTTTTATGTACATATATTGTAATTGTAACAACTTGTCCAAACAAATTGCACGCTGAGATTTTGAAGAAAAAGTTTTTCTCAAAGTTTGACTTCCTTGCATGTCTAATGATGCCTAATACCACTAACTATCAATTACAATTTATGCGGCTTTCCTCATGTCTAATTTTTCAATTTTTTTTACTAATTATGCACAGAATTTTGCACGAGTATGTAGTTTCAATAATAATAGGATTTTAGTTTTATTTTCATTAATTAAATGCCATAGCTTACTTACAGTTTCCTTATGCCTTTAAAAAATAAATCATCACATGAAAGCTACTTTAATATGATTGCGCTTGAAATCGGAAATTGGCTCAAATTAAATGAAGTTGCAGAAGAACCGTTGTAACTAAAACTGTCTAACCTCGAGTCCACTTTGGATAGGATTCATTTAGCTTTTTTTTCTTTCATTTTTTTATATTTTTTGATGTTCCCATGGAAAGGCATTTAGACATCCAAGGTTTTGTATGTTTTGATTTTATCCTGAACACTGAAAAAAATACTGTAAAAATTGGTGGTTGACCAAATTCCGGGTTTTGTAGCCTCACTTGCCTCTCAAATTAAATGAAGTTGCAGAAGAACCGTTGTAACTAAAACTGTCTAACCTCGAGTCCACTTTGGATAGGATTCATTTAGTTTTTTTTTCCTTCTTTTTCTTATATTTTTTATGTTCCCAAGGAAAGGCATTTAGACATCCAAGGTTTTGTATGTTTTGATTTCAACCTGAACACTGAAAAAAAATACTGTAAAAATTGGTGGTTGACCAAATTCCGGGTTTTGTAGCCTCACTTGCCATATGACTACTGCACCGAGCTCATTTAATCAATTTTGCGCTAAATCTTTGCACAAGAGCTTTAAACACAGGCTTTGTAGTAATTCTAGTCTATCCACAGGTCATAACTGATGATTATTCTTGTTGCTTTCGATGAACTCGGTACAGAACCAGCGGTGGGAAAGGAATCAAGAATTACACAAACTGGTCGACAACTCGCAACAGGAAGAGCGTCTCGGGGGCGAACCACGCCATGCCAATCTACACAAACGTGTCTCAAATCTCCGCAGAAAAGGAAGCTGTCGGCTACGAAGGCGTCACTCGCCTCCACAAGGCTGCTCTGTACATATTCGGGGAGAAATCTCAAATCAAAGGAATCAAGCCAGAAGGCAACTCGAAAATCGAGTATGTCCCCGTCGACTCCCACGACGTTCGAAACTCTCGTGCTGCATTCAAAAAGCTGATGCGTGCCTGCCTGCCCAGCAGTTCAGGAACGGATCCGGAAATGTCCTTCTGGAAAGCAGTGGAAGGCTCAGACTGGCTCAACCTACTGTCTTCAATCATGCAACTCACCGCTGCAACCGTCGATCTCATTGATGAAGGAGCATCTGTCATGTTCTGTATGGAGGATGGTTGGGACATTACAACGCAGGTTGTGTCCCTAGCACAAATCTGCTTGGATCCGTATTACCGTACAATTGAAGGCTTTCAAACACTGTTGGAAAAAGAGTGGCTGGGATTTGGTCACCGGTTTGCACACCGCAATAATATGACTGGGAGTGAGGGACCGTCTTCGAATCCAGGATTTGCTCCCATTTTCTTCCAGTTTCTTGATATTGTCCATCAGCTCCTTGTACAGTTTCCGTTGTCGTTTGAGTTTAATGATTTTTATCTCAAGTTTTTGGCCTATCACTCGGTCTCTGCGAGGTTCCGAACCTTCCTCGCGGACAATGAGCTGGAGCGAGTCGAGTATGGATTTATGGCGGTCGATGACAAGAGGAGCTCGCTGCCGCGGCATTACAAGGGGGTTGACGTGTGTTCTGACGATGAGAGCCACTACCTCTGCTTGTCTCCTGCGGGGGCCAAGTCAATTACCAACGTCAACTCACAACAGCAGTACATTGGACTTTCCATGTGGGAGTATGTTGAGCGGCATCATGCGAGAATGCCAATTTTTTATAATTTCAAATATGACCGGAACGGAGTCGGACAGGTAAAAACTTCTTATCTTCGCCACTTAATAAATATATGTATAGTGATTATAATGTAACTGAGTAATAAGAATGAATTAAAATTGATGTTGCCGTTAAAAATGTATTTTCATAGATTTTACGACCCGTGCGTCACGTCTCCGCCCTGGAAGTGTGGGACTTTTACACAAACGAGCAATTAGCCAACGGGCCTCCATACGACATTGAGACCATCCAAGGGGATTCATCCGGAGAAGACGAGCAGCTGCCGGAGATTCAGAAGGACAATCGTCAATGCATCATGACTGGCTACGACATTGTTGATAATCACATTCCAAGTGCTTTCACTCACTATCTAAACAAATTTCACCAGGTGGAAGTGGAGAAAGGGCTGTTACCGCAGAAATGGAAACAAGTGTGGGAGAAACTGGAGTCCCCAACAGAAGAAGAGCAAGGTCTGACGAGAGAACCTTCGTTCACGCTTCAACAAGTTCGGTCTCTGAGCAGATCTCTACATCGAAAGTCTACCCTTGACATACTCGTTCGTGGCAAAATGGTCCGCTCCACGGACATGTCTGGTGTTTACAATCATTCCCATAGATTTGATAAGCATACCTTTACTACCCTGACAAACTGTGATATTTGTGCGCTAATGCTTCTTGGCAAGGTATGGCCACATACTATTTTCTCATCCAAAGTCAGTGTAAAATAATAACTGCAGAATGGGGTCATAAATGAACCATTTTTATCATTTTCTATAGACCGGACTTAGGTGTGTAGAGTGTGGGGCGAAATGTCATGAGAAGTGCGCTGACAGTTTACCAAAGTGTGGCGCAAAATATCCTAAACCATCTGGAGACCACCTATCTACTACCAGCTCTGCTCAGGGTGGCGCTATGGATAACACTTCGGTTTCTTCAAGTATGACAGTTGACCAATGTAGATTTTTCATTGCAGAACTTTAAATTATGAATTATAAATGTTATTTTATTGTCGCTGCAGACACTCCTTCTCTCCAAGCCAATCAAAACTTTTACGACCAATTTCAAGCCACAATTGCCGAAAATCGAACTCACGAGGGATACCTTTACAAGCGTGGCGCGCTTCTCAAAGGCTGGAAGCAGCGATGGTTTGTTCTTGATTCGATTAAACACCAACTGCGGTATTATGATGCAATGGAGGACTCTCATTCCAAAGGATTTATTGGTGAGAATAACTGGCATGGTTGTTTTTGACTTTTGAACGTTTTCGGTAACTCATTTTAAAATTTGACTTACCATTTTTATTTTAAATTAGAATTATCGGAAGTTGTCAGCGTGACGCCTGCGGTTCCAACACAAGGTGCGCCCAAAAAGGTCGATGAGAAGGCATTCTTTGACGTAAGTCTTTTATTCAGCTAAATAAAATTGCCATCAAGTTTTAGCTTTTCCTTAAGTCCTTTTAATTATTCAATTTTAGATTCGAACAACGAGGCGGACCTACAATTTCTGCGCAAGTGATGCCTCCGCAGCCCAAGAGTGGATCGAGAAAATCCAGATTCTCCTTGCATAAAGAATTCTTCTCACCATTACTTTAAGTTTTGTTACCAGTGTCGGATGCAATGTCTTGAGAGTGTTGTTCAGCTCTGTTTTTTGGTCATATCTTTTTTGTTCTAATCACCGGCAAGCAATCTATGCATTAGCAAACAATTAGTTTTTAAAAAAACACATGGCTTCGCAAAACGACAGATTCGAAATCCGAAACTGCAGAGTCAGTTGTAAGATGAGATGTTATTACTAAGAAAAGTTTTGAATGCTCTTTGTGAACGATTTTTGTTTCTCCAAGAAGAACACTGTACTATTCGTAGCTCAAGGAAACATACTCCTAATCACGCGTGACAGTGTGGTTCACAACGCAGAAGTGCCTCTTTCACGTATGCATTTTGTGTGCAACTCACAAACCGCAAGATTTTTGTACATGACGATACATTTTCTGCACAAATTACTAAAAAACATTATTCTTATAGAATTACGTAACACCGAGAAAAGAAGTACTGATAAAGTAGTTGCAATACTTCAATGCATACCTGATGCAAACCTAAGCTTACATTAGTTTTTTGTTGTTGTTGTTGTTTCTTCAGCTCTTGCCGCAATTTATTGTACTCTTTTGATAAGACTAAAAAAGTCCACATGAATGTTTTTTTAGATGTAAGCATTTTAGTTTTTAGGCCGTTGTTATTTGAAATCGTGTGTGTTGTAGACTTATTTTGATCACCGTTACACTCCTATATATTTGTTTTATCAAGCATGGTTTTTTAGAGTATGCAAACTGATATCCGTAAATATATACATGAATATAATTTTATTGTTGTTGTTGTTCTCTCGCAGTTTTATTTTAACCGGAACCAACCTAATGTACAATACAAAGCTGATAGGGGCCGAGGAGTTTTTTTTATGAAACGAAAGTGTAATTTTTCCTTGAAGACAAGATACAAATTAAATTACCTTTTTACCAGTTCTGTATCCATTTTAACTGTAGTTAGGCATGGCTTAATATGTGTGGTTAGATATGGTAGGTACGTAAGTAAATACAGTGGTGTCGTGCATTATAAAAACTGTCTCGTGTGTATCTCTGATCGTTTTCACTGCTACATATTTGCTAAGAGAAGCTACTTACCTAAATTATGACGACGATGATATTTTCTAATTGAACCGAATAGACTATAGGGAATCAAAAAAGTTTGGCTCTACTTTTTAGTACGACTTGTAAAGTAAGAGTGATTATATATATATATTTAGTGTACATCAACATAATATTATCTATTGTCTGATTTTGGATTAAGTGTATGCGTCTTAAAATTCAATATTTTATTGTTCCTTCTGTCAACTATCAACTATACACAATATACTGGAATACAATCCTATGAACAAAGATATGCATTGTACGGTGCCTCCAAACCATATATAGGGAATTCCCATCCAAATCTGATTTCCTGTTTTAATACTCTTCGCAAAACTGTATTGTTCTCGATTTTTTTTGCAAAGGAAGTAGGAATGGAAAATGCATTATAATTATGTTGTATTTTTTGCATGGAAAATACGCGCATGTGTTAAGGTAGTATAAACATTCGTTAAAAAATTACTTTTTATTACTGGCTTAATTATGAAACTTTATATTATGTACGTTATGTTCGTTTCGTAAATTGTGATCGAAAGGAATCAATTCGAAGCTTGTCATTTTGAATAAAGTTATACCCCAAACGGAAATATGTAGTTTTTTGCTCTTGTCCAAGGTCTTTGCAATTTATTTTGGCTTCCAAGGATGATGATGACAGCCTGTGCTACTTATCAAAATATTTCTATTCTTCTTGCTCTTTGCCCTTTTTCCAACAGCAATCAATTATGTATGACATACGCATTAAAAGTGGCTTGTGGCAAGAAGAGAGAACCACACCCTGGACTCATTAAACATGTTGACTTTCTAGGAAATTGTAGCTTTTATTCATCCAAGAGGTTTTTCTTGGGTATTTTCAAAGCCGAAAGTAAATTGATATTTGAAGATACCTATGCTACAAAGTGGCTATGTAAAATGTAAAAAAGCAGTCATCATCCTATGACTATTAGTTACAATGTCTTTAATTAAATCATCGGAAATGCATACTTTTGTCACCTTTGCGTCAAACCTGCATAATGCCAGAATGTTTTAACTTTAATTTTGAAGTTCTTAGCTACATACATACATTTATTCATGAATGCAACCTTTTTTATCGTTGTAAACTACAAAAAGTACAACAACTCAAACTTTGCTGAAAAATTTTGGTTGCAAAAAATGTCCAATTAGCTTTCACTTTAGTTAAACACAAATCCACATTTTATCCAATTATCGTGAATCCTCCTATTAGCCCATTCATGTCATCTCATGTGGTTTATGTATGCACAAGAAAAGGACAAGCCATTCCTGATAATATTTATTCTTCTATTCGTCTCTGATTCCCTTGGATATCAACATCTTGTTCGTCTACGTGATAGGTTGCTATATCATATATCAAACCGATGTATAGATAAGAAGCCTTTCCGAGAGTCTGAGAGAGAGAGAGAAGGCTTCTCAGAGAAGCCTGAGCTTCCATAAATATTATTTTTGGTGGTAAGGGAAAGCGGCGGTAAAAGGAGCTACAGGAGAAAAGTGAAAACATGATGCTGGCTGGTCTTCTGGCTGATGTTATGGTGATGGTAGAGAGAGCGAGAGGAACAGTTGTAGTACACGCATTGTTAGTGTTCACAAGGAAAAAAAGATATTTTATTGTCGGTTCATATGGACGAAGAGCTTGAGCGACAAGGGGACGACGGGAGACCTTACAAAAGAAGGAAGAGAGAAAAAATGTTATGCTTTCGAGAGGACAGGGAAAGCGGCCACATCATAGTGGCAAATGGGGAAAGTGGATCTAGTGGTAGCCAAAGTGAAAAGTAGTAAAAAGCGAGTTCCTCTCATTTTCTCTCTCTCTTTTTTCTTTCCCATTCCTTACCTCATTCAGTGTTCAGTAGTTGTAGTAGTATCCAGCAGCAGGTGAAAAGAAAGTATTTTTATATATCATTTTTCAGCAATTTTTTTTCATATGCTATCACTCAGTGAGAGAGAAGAAGGATAAATGAATCTGATGAACTTTCATCTAGAGCTCCTTCTTGTCCTTCCATGTTGTGCCTCCTCCTCCCTCGTACAAAAAGGAAGTCCACGGTTACTTGTTACTCGTTTAGATTTAGGAAGACACTTTCTTTTTAAAAAAGGTCGTACGGTCTTTTGTTCCTCGTCATGTGATGTTAGTAGTAGCCCCTAGCCTCGTATATTTACATACACACGTATTTAGTACATGGTGTTTACGCTCATATGCATATTTTATGGCTGGGAATTAAAATTTTAAGGATGACCTTATTCTGGAGAGATTGCTGGTGAAACGGAGCGAAAATCTCATTTTCAAGACGGTGATGAAGAAGAAGCCTTCTCTCGTCTTGGTGATAACGCGGGGGATATCACCCATACCACTGCTCCTTACTTGCTGATGATCCTTAGTCTCATTAATTTTTCAACTGCAGTTTAATTCGGAATTAAAAAGATCTCATTTTACTTCATCTTTACATTCCGTCGACAAAACTAAGGCTGTTCTTCCAACCAGTACGCAGTAAGTATTTCTGTTCCGGTGCTCCACACAGCTGTTCGTCTTCTTTCCCTGTTCTACAGTGCTTTAGTTGACCGACCGACCGACCAACTTTTAGGGTAAGATACATCTTTTTTTTAAATTTAATTCTAATGGTCCTCATTTTTAATGATTCGACTGTCTCATTAGAATCGCCGTTATTAATTTATTTTGAATGGGCGTTCTCTAATTTCAGCTTGTGAACTTGTTTAATTATTATAATATTTTTTGTAATTTCCTTCAGCATAGCCAGTAATAAAAAAAGACTGTCCCAAAAAGTGCGCTCTCATGAGATAATGAGTGGAGCGAAGGCCTCCGCCTCTGCAACGGCAGACAAAAGCAAGGAGAAAGTCGAAGAAACCCGATCTACCGAGAGGCCAAGTGAAAAAGACCTTATGTGGTTCAACGTTGACAAAGTAACTGAAAAAGGTTAAAACGACTCATTTCTATTACAACGTATAATATTGCTGTAGAATTATTTAAATTATGAATTTATTCAATTTTTTTCCCAGATCTGGAATCTTCACCCTCCAAGTCCAAAAAAGTAGTCGTAAACGAAGAAACAATAGCTTTAATTTTACACGAACATAAAATTTACGCAATACAGGAGCGTTGTCCGCATTCCGGTAATTATCAACATGAACTTTATATGTAGCCAATTTTTAATGCATGCATAGTTTCGACTGATGTCGTTGATTTTAACGTGGTCCTACGTTTGTATGTATGTGTAATGTATGCTGTGCTAATTGCAGGTGGACCATTGCACCAGGGTGATATTGAGGATTTTGAGCGGGAGGGATTATGCATTAGTTGTCCATGGCACTCTTGGAAGTTCAGCCTGACAACGGGAAAGTGTGTGGCTCCACACCGGGACGACAAGTGTCTCAAGCTCTTTCCCGTTCGTGTAGATCCAAAAAGTAAAGAAATTCAAGTCGGTTTTGATCAGATAGCAAAATCCATCTTTAGCACACCGCCTTGAATTCATACACGCTAATTGATGTAAATCGAACTCGAATTATTTATTTGTAGATCCAAAAAGTAAAGAAATTCAAGTCGGTTTTGATCAGATAGCAAAATCCATCTTTAGCACACCGCCTTGAATTCATACACGCTAATTGATGTAAATCGAACTATTCGAACTCGAATTATTTATTGGAACGTTGCAATGTATTATATTAAATTGTTATTGTGAGTATTCACCTAGTCAGCCAGCAAAGGAACGAATGAGCCAATGGACTTTTTTCGATTATGCTCAGAGTTTCAGAAAGGAAACTTAAAAAAGTATTAACTAAAATGTGCTCTAATTTCTAGTATTAACTGAACAGTGAGAGAATCCACTTCGTACCACCGGTATTTCGCTATGTCTTTCTAAAACTTGATATCACGTAAATACTTACAGGAAAAATGATAAACGAATATATGTATGCTCAGCCATTCATCATTCACTCCATCGTCGATTTGTACGAATGAATGTTGTACTTCGAAGTCAGTGCCAATTAGCACCAATGTACTGAAACCATTGTTAATACCAGCGCTTTTTAGACAGCAACTGCAGACAGACAAACTTTCTAGTTATTAGATAAAAGTCTCCAAACTAGTTTTGTAATTGAAAGAGAGTATACTAACTATATACGTCCTCTAATTTCATGGTAAATGACAAGAAAATGAGTTTTTATGATTTTGTTAACGTTGATAATTGAATGATATGTAACGAAGTAACGCATGCACAAAATGAGTTGTTGTTATGTACAATATATACTTGTTGTTAAGTTTAGGTAGCGAGATGGTTTTCGTGCTGAGCATGATATTCTATTATGTCAATGTTGATTCATTGGCCATTTTAAACATGTAAATATTAAATGATCGTTAAACTTTCCACTTCTATTTTGACTTATATCGGAATGAAGACATTGACGAATACATATTTATTTAAAGTAAACTGTATGCGAATTAGCATTGAGTCTAGCTTTCAAGAGAATCTCTGAAGTCAATAAAGAAAGTATAATGAAACACGCAAATTCAACTCATCCTTTCTTGGACATGTGTAATTCTGTTGTATCTTGAATTCTCCAGATTTTGCCAGTCATTACTGGCATGCATTATTGGGTCATCTAATCGCAATCATGTTTGTTTAATGCATGAACAAAAAGTCTTCTAATTGACGTGTGCAGGTACAAAGAACGGGATTTCTATGGAGGTAATACAAACATCACACCTGTTTATTTAGAATCACAATGTTTTACATCAATTACATATTATACGTATCTTTAATCTTGGTTTCAGTTTTAACTACATCGCGCATCGAGTCCAATATGAGATCTTTATAAGATTTTTTTGCATGTTCTAAGAATGTGCTGATACTCTCTCAGGTATAAACTTGGTAAATTGCTAAACAGGTTTGCCAAATTCTTGTAAAAATTAGCTAAATGCAAGAAAATATATAATAATCGTGCAGAAGCAGATATCAAGTAACAATGTGGCTACTGGCATTGTTCTCAGGTTTATTTCGGATTTACAATTACCGAACTACATAGTTTCCTTTCTTCGTTTTGTACTTACCGTGAAAACATAACCCGTAATTCCGTTATTTCCGTATCGCTCTTTCCTTTAATTTCGATGAGAGTTTCATTGTAAATATATGAATTACAAATGGGATAAAAGGACTATGAATATTTTACATTCCTCATCGTTTTCCTAATATTTTTTTCATAAGCTTCTTAAATTTACTTTAATAGGAATTTCTAGTTTAATAACCTAGAAAGCAAAAAAATAAATCCGAATGTAATGCGCTTATTGGGGAAAGGGAAAGCGAATTTATGGTATTTTACATACATAAGCTTTGCTGATTGTAAAACAAATTAAAAGCGTCCTTTTAGTTCCTTTGTTTCACATGCCATCCCCAGCATAGAAACAAAAAATACATACTAACATACTCGTATGATACATTTACCTTGTTATTTAAGTTGAATTCCAGTAAAATAGGGCTTAACATCAATCACATGAATGAGATTACACGTTTTAATTAGTACATTTACATTTATATTCGTACATTTCTTACACAGTTTTTAAACAAAAAGGATTCCTTAGAACGTACATTTATTTACTTCATCGTTACTAATTGAAACGAATAGAAAAATCACACAGGTATGAAAATCTACACAATTAATTTAATAATACTGTAAAATGTAGCATGACTCTGCTTGTATTTAACATTTATATGTAATATAATAAGTAAACAGTAGACGCATAATGACACATTTTTCAAATTTATAAATACTACACAAACTGTATATTAAAAAGCAGACTCAAATGGCACACGCGATTCCCTCCTTATTTTTCCTCTTTAAACCAGGATTTTATTTTCTAC
>JAHZMY010001600.1:0-12568 GCA_027743915.1 Seira sanloemensis | reverse complement strand
ATCAAAATTGCTATAAATAAATTCATTGTCAATTTCAGTTCCTCCAAAACAACCTGTAATACTGGACGAGTCTGGAAAGGAGCGTGATGGCGTCGCCGGGCCAAGCACGGAGGGCTCATCACTAACCCTACACTGTCATGTATATGGAGGTGAGAAAAACAATTCAAAATTGATACTTTTGTACTTGGGATTCCGATATTTTGTGTTTTACCTTTGTACATTTTACCTTTACATTGAAAGTAACGTCATTCAAACAAAGAATTTCCAACGCCAACAAAACAAAATCAATTGTAAATTGATTTGTTTATCAATTCGGTATCCTTGGCTTTTATTATAAAAATTGACAGCAGCTTAAAGTGGTTGTTACAGCAAACAGTTAGGTATTTAACTGTCTGGGTCAGTTGCCACGTCCAAAACTATAAGGCTTATTGTCGTCTGAGTTTGTATTGAACCAATAAAAAGAGTCCTACACACTTTTTACCACCATCGGTCCAGTATCGAATGCCTTCAAAAAAGCTTAATAATTTTTTTGATATGTATGTACGCCTACGCCACAAAACAAGGCTTTGTCTTAAACCAACGGTTGTTGGCCATGACAAGTCATAAGAGCGGTTTTTACACGGGACAGTATGATATATGTCCACTAAAATTTGATCTATTGCTTTTCCTTTACCTTCGAACTGGTGCTTCGACGTACACGTCTCATGCTTTTGTTACAATTTTTTACCGTTCGGGTTCGATATTTTTGTGATATTAGTGATATGTATAACACTTCTTTGAGTATGGAATCTTTGGAAAGAGAAATTCAGGTTTACTTTCCCTCCCAACACTGCCACTTCTAAAGGAGAGGAAGAAAAATGGTGCAGCCAACAAGCTCAGCGCTCAAAAGCAGATGTAGGATTTTTAAATTGTTTTGTTTTGCAAAGTAAAAGGGCAAACCTTAATCTTGTTTTTGCTTGCAGTTCCAAGAAATTCACGAGCGTTTTGATTTCAGCAACAATTTAATTCTTTGAGAAACCATTTTTCTTTCTAAATCGTAACCCCACACATTTCTCCTGTCATTTTGGGAATGGCAAGGGATCCCATGTTAACTACCCATTTCATATTTCAACAGACGAATGTTGAACAAAGTAATCCTACGCATTCTTAGCTTTCACAAGCAAAAGAGAGAAAAAAAGTTTCTTGGTTTCTCCACTGTCAGATGAAATAATTGTCATCAAGGCTAAAACGAAGGTAGACTGTTTGGGAGGAAAATTCCAGAGAAATTCCTCAACAGCTTTCCTTTTCCCTCATTTGGGTTAATGCATAGAGAATTTCTCCTTATTTTGGCAAATAACAACAAGCAATTAGTGTTCTACGACGTCAATTTCTCCAGTAATTTATGATATTCCTGACGAGGAAAGAATGACTCTTTGGGCCTAAAGGTGGTAAAAAGTTTTTGAGCTCGGCACTGTTCCTTTCTACGAATGCATGTAATTAAATGCCTGAGATGTCAAAATAGAGAAGCAGCTTGTGCGAATGTGGTTTTCACTGTGTGTAGCAGAGAAAATGCTGTTCCTTTTCAAATCTAGTTCAACTTCTCCATTTCTCACAGGCATTTTAGTGTGCGGGTCTCTTTAATACTTCCGCATGTGTTAATTTTTTTAGCAATTTTAACATAAAGTCTTGGTACCTGTGTATCACTGTAGTATTCTTCAGTTCATGACGCTGAGCTACACGAGGAGAATGGAATACATGAGCCATTCTCCCTACAAAACATGAGCACATTCAACTCTATATAGCTTTGATCAAGAATAATATGTTAACTGTCACCACGCGTGCATTTTACATTTAGGTATAATGCATTAGTGCATGGTTATGCTTCTTGTCATGATGAGAAATAGACGGATGGTGAACTCCAGAGAGAAACCGCAAACAGCGAAAATTTCAGTGACTGAGAAAGGGTCTGAGGAAAACCTATCTACCAAAAAATAAAAAGTTGAAGCTAATGCTCGTTGCCTCACACAAGAGAGGCAGCTATTAACGGAATGAAGTTAAATAAATGGGAGGAAAGAGGAATCTATGTATGGAATCTATGTACTATGCGCAAAATTTAAGCAACGGATCTCTCAGAAAATGAAGGCCTTTTCATATTTTTTCAAAATCAATTAGTTTTTATGCATTCTACTCTCTACTGTGTATTTTGGGGAAAATTGAGTTTTTTCTTCTGAGGGTGACATAAATTCGTGGTAGCACTTGTGAAGGCACAACGTTGTAGTAGGTTGCTTTTTCTGTTGCGTTATATTACTTTTTTATTGAATTTAAGTAAAAGAGACGAAAGAACATATTTAGTGCCGTTTTATCATTATATTTACTCCTTCGCCTCGTGCTTGACTCCGTCTTTCTCCCACATACAAAGCTAATTCCATTCCACCCGCAGTTTTCATACACTCAGCATTATCGACATTCAGAAAGTTTAGCTACATTTTGCATTTCACACATAAAATCCGTCTGGTTGAAAGTCCCTTTAAGAGAGAGTCACGAGAGCATAGGAGCGTGAAGCATAATATTAACCAAATTGGCTTTACATTACACTTTGGCAGATTAAGCACAGTAGACTTACCCTTCTCCTTCAGCTTGTTGGTGTATGTACTTAACAAACAAATCTTCAGCAGTACCACCACCAACCAACACTCTTGCTTGCATACATTGTCATGCTGCATAACCGGGGATGGTGAAAGACGACGGTTTTATTAGGTTTTTGGGGAAAACTAATTCTTCGCATTTTCCACGATCTCGTATATGAAAGGAATTTCACCTCTTTGTTCTTCCTGAAAAACTAATAAGCTTATGTTACACACGCATATATAGATTGCTTTTAGTGGAAAGCATAACTTTCGTGAATCATTGTTCTTTGAGTATTTTTATTGCCAAAAAGGAAAACAATGTGGAAGAAGGCAAGAGTTTTAATAATATTGCGATTTAAGTTGAACTTAAAGACAAAATCTGTTCCAAAATTATGCATCTTTTATTCTTCTCCGGGATTTCCTCGTAGAGATGGAAAAAGTCGATTCTTTTGTGTATTTTTAATATGTAGTATTTTCGTAGCGTGAAAATAATTGTAATATTATGTTCATAAAAGAGTCTTCCAGGGGAAGATGAAGGAGGCAGCCACGTTCAAGAGAACATTTACAATGTTGTTTTTGTTAGAAAATGAAAATCCTTTTAAGATTTTCCCATGCAGTCAAAGCAAAACATTATATCCGAGTTTAAGCTGAAGCCAAAAGGTTTATAGAGAAAGTTTACGAGAGAGTTCGCTTGGAACTTGGCATATCAAAGATTTCTTGTCGTTCCACATTTATAGTACTAAGGAGGAGAAACAGTGTCATGCGTCAGTGTTAACCATCATGATCATCATCTCTTTTGTTGGTCACACTATAAAACTAACTTTTTACTGATACTTAAGAGCGGAGGATTCAAAAAACCACGGTTTCCCAACTTTATATGCATATACGGCAGAAGTTTCACACAGAGCCTCTTTCTCTTCCTCCCTTACTCACTTTTACTTCTTAAAATTTATGTTGTTGGAACTACACAAAACTAACAGGAGAGCATTATTATTTTTGGTGGGGAAGGGGAAGGAAAGAGAGAAAGAATAGGAGTGTCAGAGAAAGGACTCATGTTGCTATAATGTTAGAATAATGAGGAAGGAACTCTCTCTCTACTTCTCTTGTTCTTTTTTCAACACCATTATGTATGCAAAGTGCTGTCCCATTTTAACTGCAAAAATTTCCCCGTACTATTGAGTGCCAAAAAGTTTTCTGAAACTATTTCATTTTATATGATTCCTGGTGACTTGAATGAACGGATAGAAGATCCTCGCTGCTCTTTGTGGAAGCGCTGTCTCTCCCAAATATTTGCTGGGCTAAAGAAATACAACTCGAGTTAAATTATTTCTTAAAAGAAGGTTAGGTATGCTTTAGTGTAGTTTAATGGGAGAGATTTTTGGAAGCAAGGAAAAGATTTTAGGACTGATTTGAATCATTTTCATTTCTCTACAGATTCTCGAGTCTAATAAAACATACGAGAACTCTATCAAAGTAGGAAATTTTAATCTAGGTTTGAGTAGATCATCAGTTCATCTGACGTTTCACTGCATTGCAACGCAGTAATTTTCAACGGTACTCATTTCCATTACATACTGATCATTCCGAAGACTGGCAAAATATATTGCTCTGATAACCTAGTGCTTTGAACGTTACAATGTCTTATCAAGGAGGTCCTTACTGTTTTTTGGTTTGCCTGTGGCATGTGGGTCCGCGGACCTGTCGCCGGAAAACCTAAAACAGGTTTAAAATTTTGAATTCGGTCTTGGACCTTCACTGGACTCTTATTGCAAGTTTTTTTGTTTCACACTTTCTTTGATATTGATCACCAAACCTGTTACGAAAAAGTATTTTTCTGGCTATCAAATACTATGCATAATACTTAAAACAAGAAGTTTCAACTCTCGAAATTAAATCAAAAACAATTATTCCCCTTTTGTTTGAGGAAGGATTCGGCCCTTGCATTCTTCTGAACCATCCAGATCGCAATTCAAATCGAATATCATTCAAGTTGAGTATTGTTCTTTGTTCTAGTAAAATATTGTCATAATTTAAAGATGATTATGTATTTACACATTTCTTCTTGCCCCAACCTACAAAGGAGTCCGCAAAATTATGGAACATTTCTGATAATACCATTTTACAAACATTTATAGAAACCTCGTCAAAGAACTTGGACAACGACTTGTGAAAGTAGGACGCGCGTGACAAAGACCGGTACCCGTTGATTTCAGAGTCTTTCTTTAGTGTTCAGCTTGCTATTGTTTGCAAATTACAAATTCCGTAATATATAAATTCATAATTTAGAAGAAGTCGAAGAAATGTTCGGAAAAGTAACAGAGAAATAGTTTGCTAACGTCAATGAGGAGTTTCCAACATAGACTTAAATTGTTTTCAAACATAAAATGGCACTGCTAAATTTAAAATATTTGTTCCATTGTCTCACTCTGTCTACCAAATTACCTATTTGGATTAAATATTAAGGTTAGGCAGAATGAAATCAAATTATTTCCGACATAGTTTGTCAAGTAATACTTTCTATACTTTTATACTTTCTGAATCAAATATTTCCAAAGACAATAACACGATTTAAAGTTAAAATACTTTGTAGATATTGGATATGAGGTATTTGAATAGAAACTAAAATAGTTTCATCAGAGTATTTCTCGTCTTCAGAGAAATTTTTTCCTTTGATTGGCTCCAACATAAGTAGAATCTTCACAAATTACTTAGCCTCGTCTAAAACTTAAAACATTTTTTTTTGAAATAAAGAGTCCTGCCTTTCAGTAGCAGTGAGATGATCACTTGTTTTGTCAGAGAGATGTAAAATTACGATAAAAATACTCCTTCCTTTCAAAAATTTTTAGAGAAAAGTTTCTTGGAAAAGTGGCTTAAGCTTTGTCAGCTTCAGTTCTCGCGGGGTAGAAAAAAAGTCTCTTTTTTCCTTAAAAATTCCTATCATCCTCATGTTTTTTTCACAAGGAAAGCTATCTCCTTTTACTTCTCAAATCACTTTTTTTCCTTCATAAATGGCGCAGAGGAAAAAGAGGCTGCAGAAAAGGCCAAGTCTTTTTTGACCAGCTTAAATGGATATTGAAATGTTGAAAACTTTTTCTATCAACAGATAATGGTGAGTGTGTGCGGAAAACTGAAAGGACTCTTCTCTGCTTCCTTTCCTTGCTCACAAGGTTCAATAAGTATTCTTAACCATTTACTGCACTGTAACAGGTACAAAAAGTATTAAGAACTAGTTAGACTGCGGAAAGTAAAATGCACGTTATCAGGAACGTTAGTCGAAATCGATAGAGCTTGGAACACTGCTGTTGTAACTTTTGCGAGATAAACACTCCTGCTCCAACGGCCCTGCATGGATGTTCGGGAGAGTAGGTATAATGCAAATCGCATGGGAGTTTATACGATCTTTACTTAACTTCAATTTATTGTTCCCCACAAGTCTGTAGAGAGTGAGAGAAGGGGTTTGGTGCGTTCGCACAAAAATGATTATAATGATGATGCTGGTGACGACTCCGAATACTACGCTCTGTCGGAGAGAGAGGATATGAGAAAAATTATTACAATGTCATAAAAGCACGAAACTTTGCTTGCCATGCATGCTAGATTCTCTGGTTGAGCTCCATCCAAAGAGGAGAGGGAGCATTCCCGCCGTATCTGATGGGAACGTTAGATTGGCACAAGTTAATATTCATGCGTTTTCTACTTACGAAACCGGAAATGTAAAAGAGACATAAGTAGACATATATTAACAAGCATATAAAACGCGCTTTAGTGAAGTTGAGCGAAAAACATAGTGGAAATAATATTTTATACTCTAACGCACGAATGTGTTTATACTCGCTCACCATGAAAATGGGGAAAGTGAGTTAAGCACCCAAGTAAAACGTTGCTTTTTTCCTACTTACACTTTTTTTGTACCAAAATCAAAACTTTCTCTGGAGGAAAAAATTGTGCTGAAATGGAAAAGGAACTAAATAACTTTTTTCTTGGAAAAGAAAACGATATTGAACATTAGCTACAGGATAACGCTTACAAAAAAGATAATTTCGAACATGAGGTCCCCCGAGGGAGAAAACTGAAATCGTATTTAGGAACCTGTTAGATCTACACCTTTTCCTTTGGCATTTGTTGCTATTCTGCAATTTTTTTTCTCAACTTGGTTTTATTGTTTTCGTTTTCTGTTTACAGGACGATATTCTGGGAATGTTGTAAAGTAAAATATGAGTATCGTTCTTCTCACGAATTTTTTGACGTGGTGAAACTTACTTTGCGAATGAAATGGTGAATTTCTATATGTATGTACATTATGCTTCGTCGTGTCACTTTCATGTTCTGCCGAGGATATGTAAAATGACGTGAAAATGTGCCCGGGAAAGGTATTCTGTCGAGTAATAAAATTATAAAAATAAAACGATTTCCTTTCTCTCCATGTTCTCTCCAGGTAAATCTCAGTGTCGTAGTCATAAATAACCTTTCAATTGAATGTGTCAATTTGTACTGATTCCCCTTTCAAAAATAACTTCAAGGGAAAGGGTAAGGAAATGGGATTTTCTGTACATTTGGATAGAGTAACATTTAGTACCTTAGAGAACTTCCGAGAAAATNTCTCTCCAGGTAAATCTCAGTGTCGTAGTCATAAATAACCTTTCAATTGAATGTGTCAATTTGTACTGATTCCCCTTTCAAAAATAACTTCAAGGGAAAGGGTAAGGAAATGGGATTTTCTGTACATTTGGATAGAGTAACATTTAGTACCTTAGAGAACTTCCGAGAAAATGATGAGATGGGATAAAATTGCATTGTGCATCTGCTTTCTCATGTATTTTTTACAACGATGAATGAAAATAAACGTCGACAGATATAGCTGCATATAACAATGTATTTATATGAACAATGATAAACACATTTAGAGCGCAATGACGTGTGCCAAAATTAGATTCAGCTTTTGGAATACTAAAATTTTGTTAACCATCTACTCCTAATTGCATTATTTCAAGGAATCTGGGAACGTTATAAAATGAGCAGAATCAATGAAATGTACAGTTTTGAATCGCTATCGTACATCGCATCCATTTTTGTATGGTACTTGCATGTATATTTTTTCTAGCCCGACATTTCCCCAAAATATTAAAACTGTGGTGGGGGAGAGCTGAAGGAGGAATGTGCCGTATTTAGTGCATTGGAATTTTCTACTTAAAAAGAGTTGGAGTGTGACGGTGTGAAGTTAGATTAGAATTCGTTTTCGGGGGTATAGAAAGCCCTTTCAAAAAACAGAAACTGCTTCTACTTGCTGGTTTAAATCTGGTACTTATTTGAAAAGAAAAGTGTGAGGTAACTCCGTGTTGCATGCTTGACATTCCTTGATGCACCTTGAAAATAGTTGCATTTTGCTTACAATTGAATGCACCAGAAAGAGAAATGCCTGATGCAGCTTGGATCCCCCTACTTTCACCACACCTTTTAAGCTGTGTACGTATATTTATGTACGCTTTTCAACATCACTTTTAAGCGTAGAAAGTGTAAAGCATGCAATTTTAGGCGCATTACTACCACCATTCCCCTTCACATGTCGCATTCACTTTCTTCCGGGTCTTTACAAAAAAACTCGGTGCATTATTATTTTTTACGAAATACACGTGTAAAGTTTTTCTCAAAGTGCAGAAAACAATGGGAAAAGTTAGTTTTCCCATTTCTTCTCAAACTCTTCGAGTATTAAAGCATTCAAATGCAAATGGTGCACTTTCCGATGCAGCGAGGCTAATTCGTTTTAGGTAAATATACACCCGTACATACTCGAAAAGAATGCTTTAAATAAACTGACAGACAAGCTTCATTTCCTCCATAGACTATAAACAGATGCACACGTTCTAATATTGCAACGAAAAATTTCATTGCGTGAACAGACTCTTTCTTTGGAGTTTGGAAACATCCGTATCTACTTGCCAGAAGATCGAGGCGCGGCACAACCCTGTTGAAAGCCATGAATGTATTAGTTCTCACTGGAGATAAAGCCCGAGGAAGAAAATATATTCAAGCATTTCCCTGATCTCTTCGATCGTCCCAAGTGAAACAAACTCCAATTTGTGCCAGTTATAAATATGAAAATGGTGCTTGTTTGTTGATGCTAAAACTTGCGTTATTTGGAATAGATATTTGGTTTATACGAAAATGCTGCATCAAAATAAAATTTCTAGATTTCCTAGAGAAAAAATTATTTTCAAGTTTGCACGAGTGAATAACGAAACGAAAGTTTTCTTGTTCACTGCCTCAGAGAAAGTGAACAGAGTTTATTAAGTACTTGAATAGCATTATTATTTTTCATCTGTGAATCTGACGCGGAGAAAACTTTTTTTCTTTTTCATGGTGGTTTTTCTCCACTCACACCCTGACGCCACTGCCTCCCTAATGCTTATACTTGGCTTTCATTGTTGCAAAGTTAAGTCGAAGGACGCGAGGAAAATGCTTTCCTCTGGGAGATGATGGACTTTCCTCAGATATTTTTAATGGTAGAAGAAGAAGAAGGAAAAGCGGAAACCTTTGGAAATAATGTTGTTGGACAAAAGTTGAAGCATTCTCTTCCCGCTATTGTTAGTGCATTGCACTCACGTCACATTTCACTTTCACTAGTTTTCATTTCCTTGCTTTCAATAACAATGTTTCATACTTTCTCTTGACTCTGGCTTCGAGTGTGTACATGTACATACATGGATGCATAAGAAAGACGTGTGCATACGAGATCATACTCTTAAGATTTGTGCCTTTTCCTGGGTTGAAGGAAAAATTCATCTTAAAAAGCTGAAATACATCATATTTTTCCAGAGTCATTTTTTACAATCATTTTTACACGGGAGTAAAAAAAGAGATGTTTAATCTTCTTCACTTTCTTCTGCCTACACGCACATCTTTGTATTTATAGATATTTTTTGGCCCCACCACCACTTAAAATATTTTTTTATTGTAAAGCGTAGTTGTACTGAGAGAAAGCAATTTTTTATGTTTTGTATCAAAGTGAGAATTTTTTAATATTTTCCCTCTTTCTCGGGTAGGAGTGTGCTCCACCTTCTTACTTCACAATTTTTGTCATTCCTCATGGGTATCCGTTGCTTCCCCCTGGTTCCTTGAGCTGTACCCACCCTTTTCGCATTTCATTCCAAAGATATATACATTTTTCGGTTTCACATTATTATGATGGGGATGTCAGTACGTAGGCAATCAGAATGGTTTATGGCGTATGTGGTGGTGGTGGCAGTGCCGGATGGAGGAAGGGAAATAAAAAAAGTTATTGGGAAGAGGAAAAGAGGAAAGTGCATATATGAGAAAGAATCTGATTGATGACCTTGTGGTATGGTTTTGATGAAGATATTTTCGTATGACTGACTGAGTAGTGAGTAGTGTGAATTCCACGAAATGTAGCCGGATGCATTTTCTCTAGAGAATGTTCTCCCTTCAGCAAGAAGATGTATACTGGAGTTGCGGAAACATATGGCGATAAGATCTCTGATGACTAAATCACGCATTTTTATTATTGATATGCTCGTCTGACACAGTCGGCCACTGTGGTATTGATCAGTGAAAGCGCAGTGGATGAATGAATAAGAATGCAAGAAATGACGAAGATGATTGAGCATTATTGAAAAAGTAATATATCAATGCGATATGTTAGATTTCATGAATAAGTGAATGAATACTCTGTATTTTTTCCTTTCAGGGAGACCTCCCCCTCGAGTTGTTTGGTACCGGAATGGAAAGCTCATTGATACGAGTGACTACTATGAAGATGGAATGATGAAAAATGATTTGATGATATCCATACTGGCGAGATCAGATTTGGGTGCGGAGCTCACTTGCGAAGCTTCTAACAACAACATTAGCAGACCACTAGCGACTACCGTCCAGCTGGACATGAACTGTAAGTGCAAACTACTAATTACATACCTTCATCACGCGACAACAGTAATGTTTTTATGATTTGTGAATTGTCATACATTACATTGTCATTTGCATTTACACAATTTAGGTACATGCTTCTTTATAAATTATCACAGTCAAATGTATACAGAGAAGTCGGCATCATGCATTGCACCCGAAATTGCTTCAAAGTTATATATGTGTAACTTTAAACTGTTTAAGTAGTCCTGATTTAAGCTTAAAGGCAGCAACATTTTAATAATGGTCTACGCTTTGATCTAAAATTAAATTAGGGGAAAATCAGACACTTTTTTGAACCCGAGAAGAACTAAATAGATTTTTTGAAGCTAGAAGCGGAACGTCCTGGATACCATACTATATATATGCCCACTTACACACACATACTTACGTAGTGTGCTCTTTTTTGATCTTAGCCGTGCAGCGATTACATCTAGTATTATTCAAACTACCAAGCGTCAAAGGATACTTCTTCTTTTGTATCGTGGGCATGATCTTGAGACTTTTTGCGCGCAATCAGACATGCTATCAAGTTGAACGATCAATACTGACCGTAACTTTGTCTGGAAGACTGATTTCGTCACTGTAATGGTAACTGCTACGTAATGTTACTTAGCATGGTACAACTGGAAAACTTTTTCATTACTCTTAAACGTTTTATAACAGAAATATAAAGCGTATAAAAAGAAATCAGAAAAGATCAAAGAAAAGGCCATTGCTGTTACTCGGCTGGAGAAAAGGGCAATGCAGAAGATGAATTCATCAAAGTAAACTTTACTGCTGCGAAAAAGTTTTACATTTCCTTTCTGACAGGATGTGTGTAGCTGGATAATATGCGCCAAGGAAAAGGCAGTGTACGTGGATATACATAAATGCTTTCCGACAAAAGTGAAGTTTAATTGAAAGAAAGAGGTTTATTGTCTCTTTAGATATTTTTTCGACAAGCTGTAATGTGTTGTAGTAAGAAATAGTAAACCATAGTTTTTAATTCAAGGCCTAAATGCAAAACGCTCATTTAACTCAAATCTTTGAAATGTAAGAAAGTGCACACCTACAAATATCTGGTTCATTATTATTACTGTTTAGTTTTTAAAATAGTAGAAACCAGCGCAAGTATTTCGTCATTATTACTCTTTCTCAGAATATTTATATTAAGAAATTAGTAGCGTTCGTCTTTTTCAATTAAATTGCTGCACATCTCTCTTGCAATTAGACTTATTCTTGAAATCAAAGAAATGCAGCAACATTGCAACTCCCCTCTTATCACGAACGCTCTTCACAAAGACAAATAGATTTGTTAAGAGTTTACGGGGAAATGAAAAAATGCCGGGGGATTTGGTTGAATGACATTTTTTCTCATTTCATCTTTCCCCTTCATGTTTTCCCTTTCGCTCATCTAATTCCCCCGATTCGTCCTAAACGCCTGCTGGAAAATAAAGTGAGCCTCTCGCGTGCCAGAATGAATAGAAGCGTTGATAGCTAACTAATAGAATACAAATGAGATGATCAAACAAGATGAAGAAAGTAGAAAACTAGTTTGTTATGGAAGTCATAATAATTAGTAATTATTAGTACTTCCATCGCTTCATATTTTCCCTTTCATCCAGTGGAAAAAAATCTCAAAGCGAGATACAGTTTATTTCTTTCAATTCAACGCATTATCTCTCTTTTTATTGCTCCGCTTTTATTGTGAAACTGCGTGAGACTTTCACGGACACGGCTGTACCATTATGTTGTATGGCTTTATCAACGCAATTTTATTTTTTGTTTCCGAGCCGGATACAGGATAGCAGAAGTTATTTAAAAACAGAAAAAAGGAAAAAGCCATTTTGCAAACGTACAAAAAAGTATAGCTGCTGCTATTATCCAGATATAAATTCCAGCTTTTAAACCTTTCCTTTTTCTCTCATTCAATGTTCAAGCTCGCCGCTTTCAAGACCACCACAATGTATTTTTCTGACTCTAACGCAGCTCATTTACAACATTCCTTTAAAGCATTAAGACAGACGTTGAAATAAGACACGTGCGACTCCCGTTGCGCC
>JAHZMY010001599.1:0-13369 GCA_027743915.1 Seira sanloemensis | reverse complement strand
GTAATCGGCTGTGGTCATTTTGTCACGTTGCCTTGTCGACTTAAGCCTTTTCTTGCGAAGTCATTCTATGAAGAAATCTCTCATCAATTTAGCCTGGGAAGTGAAATTTCATCTTAAAGTAAATTCTGCGCGGAGGAGGGCATCATCATTAAGACAAATTGATGAGAAATGAAGGAAAGCTTTTTGGTGGTGCAAAGTCTCTCTGATGAATGAGTGTATCGTGTGGGCTGGGTATACATGTATTCCCTTCTTCCCTTTTTTGTGTTATTGTCCATTTTAAGCTTTAAACCCCAAGCATGTTTTTCAGCCCTCAGTGATGGAAATTCTATTATTGCTGCAGTGAGTCACTAGCCATATCATCATAACGGAATGGCAGACGTGTGATGTGAAGCAAAGTACAATTTATGAATGACGCTGTCTAAATGGTTTTTCCTGTACTCATTGATTTTCTCCTGTCATTAAATTTTATTTGTGGTACTTTGGAAATGGAACAGGCAACAACCTGAATGTGATCACAAAGACATTAATGATCCTGTGTGGAACGGACAGCTCGCAGTTTAATATTTGATTACCAAGCGATATATATTATATGGCCTGTAAATCACAATGAAAAAATACCCTTCTCACAATACCATAAGACTTGCACATATTTTACTGTAAATAAGTATAGCTTGGCATTGATACCGTATTCCGGATGATTATAATGACAGCCGACAGCCGTAGTCCCAACATAAACTCTTTGAGAGATAAAAATTGCTTATTATACGCGAGACATGAACAAAGTGTCATTAAATGACAAAATACGGTATGCTCTACGTACATGCATATTCTTTTATACATATATATCACATCCATCTCCACAACTAAATTTGATTGAACAATATTTATTACATGGCACGAAATGAATGGCTCTTTGTCATTTCACTCTTTGACTGACATCCCACAGCTGAAAACCGGGCGCTTTCCAACAGGAAAAAATAAACACAATTTACTTTACTCCACTTAAAGTATTATGATGATGATTTACCTTGTGTGCTCATATCATTAAACCAAGTGATAACGTAAGCGCTCTAATTTCAGTATCGCGATAAGTTTACTTAAGATTAGCTTCTTGGCTACCCTCGAATACTTTGTCTATTTGCATAATGATCGATGTTGCATTTCGTGTGATGTGATGTTTGTGCTTGGTGAGAAAATGTTTAGATTGACAAATGGTACAAGTATATATTGCCACGAGGGGCCGACACAATGCTGAAGCATATATCATTTGTCACTTAGCGCGGATGGGCTACACACTGTTCACACTTTCATTGTAACCGAAAAAACGAGGTGTTTGAATCCACGCTGGGTTTGTAACCGAAATTGCTGACAGTTGACAAACTAGAAGATACACACACGTAAGGTAGCTAGGTCAGTGGAGACTAATAAAAAACGGGATTTCGATATCACGTGCTTTATTCGATCAACATCAGTTTTACGTTCATAATAATAATCACCTTCACCTGCTCCTTTCTTCTGCCTGCGACCTTGACTGAGTTCCGGAGAAAGCGAAAATTTACTAATAATACTACTAATATCTTATCTGCATATGAACATGGTTTGTATTTAAACTTTCTCAAAAAGTTTTTTTTTTATGTGAGGCGAGTCGGTAAAGCTGAAACACAACTTTGTCTTGAAAACTTTTGACAGGCTTCCGTAATAACAGCAGCAACAATGCCTGAAACGATTAAAACTGGGAATGTCACNGTCGGTAAAGCTGAAACACAACTTTGTCTTGAAAACTTTTGACAGGCTTCCGTAATAACAGCAGCAACAATGCCTGAAACGATTAAAACTGGGAATGTCACTCGAGCAGGTGATGCGGTCGACGAGAACCGACAGAAAGTTTTAGATAACCCCGACCAGATCCCCGAGTTGCCCCTGGCATGTTGGAGAGGCCACGAAGCACGTGTGGAAAAGTGTCGTCAGCATTTTCGCAGCAGGTTCCATTCCGCTCCAACATTCTACGTACGAGTTCCAGGAAGGTAAGTCAGGTGGCTGTTTCCTCCGAAAAACTTTTATAATTGGAAATCTTTTTCGATAAATAATTTTAAAAGAAAAGTTGGATAACTCATTCGTCAAGTTATATGAATCACAATGAGCCTTTTTAATTATTCAATACGATGTGGAAAAATACAGAACGCAATTGTTCTTGAAATCCTTTATAATTTTCAGAGTCAACTTGATTGGAGAGCATATTGATTACTGTGGATTTGGAGTTTTCCCAATGGCGATTGAGCAAGATGTGCTCATCCTGGGGAGAACCGTGTCATCTCCAGCGGTTGGTGGGAGTCAAGGAATTTTGCGGCTCACCAACACGGGCGAAGAATTTGAAGATTTCGAATGCAAAGTTGCGGACATAAGGTTAGATACAGATATGTGCACAAAGCGGGCGCGTCAAGTATGTTCCAGGCACAAAAAGCCTCTCAAATCATTTGTTGTCCACGTCTCATCTCTCGTGTGTCGGTGCATATACATATGTATGTAAGTAATATGCTATACTGCTGCTGGAAGTAAGTGACGTGCCCGTGAAAAATGACTTTCTTCCTTCCTAATTTCATGTCTAAAAGGAGCATCTATTATTTATATGAATAGATCCATTTTGCAGAACCGGAAGCAAGGAGGTGCACCAAGCTGGTACTTGTACTACTTGTGTGGAGTGGTTGGAATGCTGGAGAATCTAGGAAAGTCGGAGAACGATGTGTACTTAACTGAAATTTGTGTTGATGGCCGGGTTCCACCTAGGGCTGGATTGTCCAGCTCGAGTGCTTTGGTTTGCTCCGCTGCACTTGCAACCCTAGTTGCATATGAGGTTTGCTCAAAGATTCTTCCTCCTCTTCTCCATACGCTTTTCTCTTCTTTGTCTTCCTCGCCGTTTGACTTGTTTGCTAATGTTATTTAGCCTGACTTTCCCCTTATTCTAGCTTCTTGCATTGATTCCACTTTTCGAACTTGAGCAAGCAAATGCCAGTATTTAGTATTTATGTTCCTTGAGCAAATGCGTTGTATGTAGTCGAGGCATTTTCAGATCTCTTCAAGTGAGTTTAAAGTCTGCTCTTAAAAAATGCTCAACTTTAAACGTTGTACAGTAAATATTCTCCGATACTTAATTAAATGATCTTCCTCGCGATATTCCATACTTTTGGCTTTTATAATTCTTTAATTCGTAGGGCTAATGATTTGAAAGGCTATAATTCGTATTTATGTGACCTTCAATGTATTCACCAGCTCTTGCAGGCAAAAATGGCAGAGATTTGGTAATTTTAAAAATAAATTTCTCAATCGACACAGTAGGTTATTTCCTGGAATTTGGATGCGATTTAATGAGAAAAGACATAGAATTCACTTTGCGAGTTATGAAAACGTCCTCGTCCCTACGAAACTTTGTTAAGAGCTGCAATTTTAGTTAATGCTTTCCTTTCGCAACCTACATATGTTACATATGTATATACACAGATGCTTATATTTTTACAAAGGAAATTCTTATGAGCATGGCCCAACTACACTAATTTCAGTGTCAATGCATTCAAAGGACTGTCATAATTTATTACTTCCTTTGAGCTACATATATAGCTGTGATCAAAGGGAGGGTTTCTTAATGAAGTTTCGCGATGTCTAAAAGCCACGTTTTTTTCTCTCTCCGGAAAATGCGAGAGCACTGCAGTCGCATACTGATTTCATCTCTTCTACTCATGAATTTTTGAGCAATTAAGTGAAACCTTCATTAATCCCTTTTGTCTCTGTGATACCTTTTAAAGGGGAAATTGGGACGCCGGGAGATGGCATCGATTTGTGCAAAGAGTGAGCGCCACATTGGAACGGAAGGGGGTGGCATGGATCAAGCCATTGCATTCATGGCCACAGCAGGTTGGCTTTATGCTTCATCTCCCACTCATCATGAAAAAATGAAGTCACTCTAAGGAAACCTTTGTTCCCTCCTATTCATCCCCATTATATTCTATTTCAGGAACGGCGCAACTAATCGAGTTCGAGCCGAGATTAAATGGAGAGAAAGTGAAGCTTCCGGAGAATGCGGTCTTTGTGATTGCGAACAGCCTCGCTGAAGCGAATAAAGCAGCTTCCAATCATTACAATGTCCGCGTGGCTGAGTGTCGTGCTGCTACGTGGGTTCTGGCAAAGCTCTCCCAACTACCTAACCTTCAAGAACTGAGCACTTTAAAGAGTCTGCAGCAGCAGCTGGGTGCGAGCTTGAGGGAAATGTCAAATCTTGTTACGAAGCATTTGCATGAGAAGCCCTACACGGTGGATGAGGTACTACAATATCACATTTCTCTCCATATTATTGCATCCCTCCTTCCCTCCATCTATTAGTAGTGCTTTGTGCGATACCGAGAAATTCTTTGGGTTCTTGAAAGGATTGTTTTGTGATCATCGCAGAACGAGAACATCATCATTGTTATTACCAATTTCTAAAAAAAATTACCCGTTAGCATTCACGAAGGGCTTGGGATGAAACTTCAGTTTTGGTATTTTGTATTAACAAGGCAGATTACGGTTTCTTGGATAAGCTGGGGCGGTAAATGCTAAAACACAAAAGGATGAAAAATTCATTCCTCTGAGTCACCTCATGCGGTCTTTCTATGAAGAACAGATTAACATACTGCTTGTTTTATAGATTGCCGGTATTCTGGGAATCCCCAAGGACAGTGGATCCCCTCTCCTGGCCAAGCTTAATGTGGGCGTCCCCTTGAAGCTGTTTCAGCGGGCGAAGCATGTTTTTGATGGTGAACAAGATCAATGAAATAGATGCACAAATTTGTGGAATGTTTAATAATTGGTTTAATCTCATAAAATTTCAAAAGCCGATTCCAAGTGGCTATTAGTATAAATGATTTTGACGCTGTCAAGGCGCAAGATTTCGTATATATGACATGGGTTTTCAAACTTTTTGTTAATTGCAGAGGCGGAACGAGTCTATCTCTTTAAAAGCACGTGTGAGGGGGTAGGAGACAATGATAAGCTGGCGCGTTTAGGGGAATTGATGAGTGCTAGTCATACCAGCTTGCGAGATTTGTATGAATGCTCTCATCCAAAACTGGATGAGCTCATTCAGCTTTCCAAGCCATTCACTCATGGCGCAAGGCTGACTGGAGCGGGGTATTATGATACACAATACAATTGAGATTTTAAACACATCATTCGTTTGCGATAAATTGAATTGCCATTGTTATTATTTAGTTGGGGAGGTTGTATCGTGGCACTGTTAGAAGGTGACCGGGTGAAGGACTACCTGGACTGCTTGCAAAAGGAGTATTACGAGAAACACTTCGGATTTTCCAACATCGACGAAAATGTCTTTGTGTCGCAGCCCGGTGCTGGGGCTACCATTTTACTCAGTCAAGAGTAGCATGCCAAATGAGTAAAAACTAGCTTTCTGAGAAACATTTTACTGGAACAGAAGCTTTTTAATGATAAAGTCGACGTAAGTACTTTCAGCAAATAATACTGTATAAATGTGGTAGGTATTGTTTTACTCGTCCAAGAGTTTGAAACTGTCGAATCTACGTTTTTGGTAAAATGTTATACGTCAAATTAGTTTTACATAAAGATATAGATATTATATTACATGCAAAAATAAAATATCAAGACATATTATTCAATTTATATATCAATTTCGTAATTGGCCACACTGAACAAATGTCCAGATTTTAATAATAAAAATGGCATTATGCCTTTCTCATGCGATGAGTCGTCAAATAATTTTGTACGCAATACTTTCAACAAACCTATTATTCTAAGATATAAGGCAAGTTTTAAAGCACACGCATAATTTAATTTACGTCCAGAGTTGGGATGGCATTAGGGCTTCTCTTGTTCCTGGCCCTGGCAATAAGTTCTCCATGCCCAAGAACTTGATAGGAAGGTTCACCAAGTAACCCTAATAATAAATTTGGAATGATTACAAATAGGTTTTAATACGTAAAAAAAATTGTGAATGTTTAGGCTCATACTTTCACATCCCGAAGCATTATTCTTGCCCGAGCTGGATCAGTGACTGCCAACGAATGGGAATCGTGAAACTGCCTCAGTTGTGCAAACGTCTCACATTTATCGGTTGGGATGCAGTGGAACACCTTAAATTAAAAATGTGTATAATTTTATGCTTTCACCCATATCTGTCTGACACGACTACAGCCGCAATTGACTCTTACCTCATCAAATACTTCAGTATTGGTTGCAGCCGTCTTCAGCCAAACATTCTGATAAAAGTCATCGCAAATTGGATCGTTTATGTCCACGCTAGTGTCATCAAACAAGCCTAGATGCTCCCGGAAAAGGTCAACCAAACATTCTGATAAAAGTCATCGCAAATTGGATCGTTTATGTCCACGCTAGTGTCATCAAACAAGCCTAGATGCTCCCGGAAAAGGCTCATTCGCAACGATTTTGCAAAACGCCCCGCCTTATAATCACTTCCATCCATTTTCGACTGGACTTCGACTTCATCCTGTTTTAAAAGACACACGTTGTAAAGTTGGCTATATATTCCACATCCTCTAAATCATGCTATTTGCCTCAACTGCATTGCGTCATATGTAATATGAGCAATGAGCATTCACCTGCAAAATTACTGCCACTTCTGAGTCACGCTTCCCTGTCACGCTTCCCAAGCATACTTCTGTCGTTAATGTTCGCTGAACCACAAATCACGAGCGTGTCATCGATTATCATGAGTTTAGAATGGACGTATATCAATTCAGTGACCTGTGTCAAAAAATATTTTCACTATAACAACTAACTTTTACCAAACTACATTTAACATGTTTCAAACAAAAATTATACCAAATCCCCGTGAAGGTCGGACCAAGTACGTAGTCCATGGAAGGTCAAGTACTGACTCGGGTCTTCGACACCTGCCTTTCTTCAACCGCACAATTAAAGAATCGTTACCCCTTCCAATGGATGCGTAGTTCCAATGTGTGATAGCATGTATCGCTTGACCCCGACTCGTACCTACTTCGCCTTCGAATCCAGGTAGCAGAGGAATGACCACGAAAACTCTAAAAGTTTTCCCCTCCCTGCAATCACCCAGCACAAATTTTAAAAGCTGTTTTAATCGCAACAAAAGTTAGGACTACAACAAACTGCCAACCTGTGAGCCTGCAGGATTCGATTCAATAAGGCTTCTCCAATGCGATTTTGAACTTGATTATTAGGAGAGGCGAGAGAGATGAAAAACTGGTTCTCCATGTAAATGTAATGTTTGGCATTATGAATTGAGTCGACATAAGCTTGTTGAATGCTGTCCTCGACGGTTTGAATTCCAGCACTCCACGGAGCGACACTTCGAATGACCTTTAGAAAAATATGTCAGTGTGCTTATTACTACTCTGCATTTAATTTAATGACTTTCATTTAGTACATTAATGGTTATTTATACTCACTTGGCAAGTGACTTTGTCTGACTTCCTCTTCTGAAACAAAACAGATGGCACGGAATCATTCCTCAAGTCATACGCCTTCGGAATGAGGAAGGGGTAGGAACGATTCACACGAACTTTTTCATCCTTCACGGCATTCCACCTCTGAATGAAGTGTCGAGCCACGTCCCTGGCAGCATTCCCCTGAATGAAAACCCCTATATCATGCCAAGGCATTCTTGGAGTGGTTGAACGATCAACCAAATCTACAAGAGCATTCATCAAAAAATATTCATGTCCTGGATTATTCAATATCGCATATTTAAAAAAAGGAATATAAAACTTAAATTACCTGTAAATGGAGACTCCAAATCTGAAAAGTCCTTCACAATGAAGTTGGTGTAGTCCTTTCCGATCCATAGTTTTGAGGAACCTTGCAATCCTTCCAATGCATTAGTGTGAGAAGTATTATTCCCCATGTAAGCAGCCCGCTTTGTTCTCTTCCTAAAGTTTCAGATTTTTCCGCTCAGTTATTTTAAAAGTTCAAAAATTATTGACACATATTTGAAATATTTGCATGACAGCTTGCTTACTTTACGGATTTTCCACTTTTCGGTGTATTTATGGATTCATCTGCCTTGTCTGTCTCATCCTTGGAGTCGTCATGCCGCTTTTTATTACCTTTCTCGTCGTCAGATGAAGGCGAAGATGTATCGTCGCCAGACCCTTTACTGTTCAAAAATTATTGACACATATTTGAAATATTTGCATGACAGCTTGCTTACTTTACTGATTTTCCACTTTTCGGTGTATTTATGGATTCATCTGCCTTGTCTGTCTCATCCTTGGAGTCGTCATGTCGCTTTTTATTACCTTTCTCGTCGTCAGATGAAGGCGAAGATGTATCGTCGCCAGACCCTTTGCTTGCCCTGGCCCTAATCCTCCCTTTTAGCTCATCCTTCAAACCTCGAACTCTTGACATTTTGGTCATTCTGCGTAGGAGCTGACCAGCCTGAGCTCGTCTTCCAGTGGGGGGAGTGTCTCCTTTAAGTGGTGTCTTATTTATTTTCTTCTTCGTCAGCCAATTTGGAAATGGTTATCACACTTTCACTTTCATGAAGAGGAATCGCGCCTCCAGTTCCGTTGCCATTAGGAATTTTCTCCGGGGTTTCCACTTGCTGAAGCTGAGTTGCCGCCATACTATTTACCAACATAATATTAAATGAATCTGCATCGCAGGTGAAAATGAAGACTTTATTTTAAGCCTACTGACCTCATTTCCACGGACGTTTCGTCGATTTCACTTGGCTCTGCAGTGTCGGATGTTGCTGTAACTTGCAAAGCGTCATCTTCAAACGCCTGGTTGGTAACGTTTCTTGAGATCTCCTGCGTTCCTGGGTTTTCCACAAGAGTACTAATAGTCACAGCTTTGGTGGCTTTCGCCAACTGAATGAGAGATTGGTTCAAAGCAGGGCCACCGCCAGGTTTGCTGGATGTCATTTTTTGCACTAAAGCACTCCCTGGTTTATGTTGGGTGGCAACACTGCCCAAATCGGTTAGCCTATGCTTATTGTCATCCCATCGTCCGTAGCACAAGTCAATCCCACCCACAAATGCGTAGGTTTGGTCAACAATTACAAGTTTTTCGTGATGGGCCCAGAGTAACACGCCAGCTTTGACGTGGTCTGGATGTCGCATAACCTGTTATAAAATATGAAGTTTACACACTTGCAAAATTTTTGCATTTGGAAATCTAAGTATCGCATAGCATTTCTGTTACCTTGATGTTTTCAGGATGAGCTTCCACCAGTTTCTGCTTACTGTAGAAACTGTTGATTCCGAGGGCTAAGTTCACCTCTTTGTACAGCATTACAAAGACCTTAACGCCTTCTTTCTACAAAACGTAGATCAAGTATATGAATGTACAAATTAGTCTTAGAACGTAGGTATGTCACACTGTATGCTTATTGAATTTGACATTCTTACGTATTTCCCGTCGAATGGGGGCAAATGAAGAAAACCGATTGTCTTCAATAAATCCCTTCGCCACTGAAATAAGTCGTAACATATTGAATTAACTGAAAAGGCAATTTACAAAACGCGCCATTTTATAAGTATCTACCTTCCGTCGTTGACACTTTCTTCAAGTACTCAAGCCATTCTTTCGCCCTTCGCTTCGTCCAGCATTTCACAACCAGCTGCCTGTAAATAATAAGTAAGATATTCAACAGAATTAGAAAATTGAAATCAATAGAAATCGAGAGTAGATAGTAGATACTGCTGTGTAGAATACCTGCTAAGATTGGACACAACTACGCCATGTTGTACTCCAGCTTCGTAAAGGGCTTTCGACACGTCAAACTCGTTATCAAATAGCATGACGCAGTGAAGGTGTCCATCCTTTGGACGAACATATCCAATGAAACTCTCTTTACAGATTAGCCACCTCGGCTGCCACTGACTGCACCAATCTCCGCACAACCTGTGACATCTCCTAAAAATCAAAACGTAAATTTGACATTGTCATTAGTGTTTACGTGTACAAAAGACATCAACTAATTCGATAATCAGGGAATAATAGACAAATAGTTTTGGTTAGTAAGTAAATATACACTTCTGCATGGACTCAATTACTCAATTATAATTATAACTTTTTGGTAAGTACAATTAAAAAACTACGAGAAAAATAAATAAATAAGGAGTCTTTCCGATTTTAGACGGTATTTTGGAAAACGTCCTTTAAACTAAATCCTGCTACAATACATAGTTATTGTTAAGGAAATGTATAAGCATCCAATGAACCGAAAGACGTCATACCGAAGAAAGATCAAATTAGTCAGTCAGGTCGCTGCTCTCCAAAACACAAGAAGAAAAGGTTTGCATTTCCCCATTAATTGTGACAAAGAGCGTAATTTTACGTTTCCCTACTTGAAAAAACGTTGTAGGCAACTTACCCAAAGCAGCATCGAAAGCTACAATAAGACGAACGGTTGGCGCCGGTTCGTTTGAGTACTAGTCCTTCTTTGCCTTTGTAACCGAGACCGTGAACGAAAGACAAATGGCTGACTTCGAGGAACTCCAGCTGCATAAAAAACAAATCGCCAAATAACTAGCACATTCTAGAAGCCTGAGCCGCTACAAGACAATAAAATCTATTACATACAGTTTCATGATGATTTCGGAAGGCTCTAATCTTCAGTAAATCGAGTAAGTACTTTTCCAGAACTTCCCGCCTCTGCTCGAGCTGGTCAGCAGCCACCAGGGCTTCAGGACGCTTAGGAAACCTAAGGAAGAAACAAATGACACTCTTATCGTGCAAAACTAGGGTTTGCAAAATTTGCTTTTTCCATTTGAGACTTTAACTATTCAATTCTTTATTTAGTTTATCTGTAAAAGTAATAGAGACTACATTTAGCCATTATTTATTAATATACCTTGGAAGTCCACGTGACTTGCCGGTTTCATCTCTTTCCAAGCTAGATTTGTAACTGGATCTTCGTTCTCTGTGCGCCCGCGACGGAAATGGTACGCTCAGCGTAACCCTAGATATTTGCAAGTTGGTAAATAAGTTCATGTTATTCCTAGTTGTAAGATACAAGATTGAGACTGTGAAACCAGACGGCTCTCATTACCTGTAAAGCTGGAGTTGTTGATGTAAATGTTGAAAGTGTTTGTAGCGACGCTTTACAGTCCACGTGTGATCCCCATGAGTAATTTGAATGACGTACAGGTTTGGATTGAGAAGGTGAGTGGAGTGGGTTTGTTGAACATCGATAATCTTTATATTAACTGGACGACCAGGAATGAAGCACTTTCTGTTTATCTGCTTAAAGCTTTGTGCCGGAGAGTGGAAGGTTCGGTAAGGCACGACGAGCCCCTCTGAAAATACAAAGGACATTTTAGCCCAGCAATCCTTGAGAATTACAATCGGCAAGCTCACACACGCATGCAAAATTTAGTTCCTCAAAGCAACCAGTGTTCAATATGTATTTTATCTAGGCTTCCGTGTAAAGCCCTTGAAAATTGACTCCGCAACGTTTAAAAATGCGAATCAGTTTTGAATGTTAGTTTATCCAAAGAAAAACTATTAAAAATTAGCACCAGCTATTAATTCACTACAACTTAAAACTGACAATCTATCAACTATATTGTTATTAAGTTATATAAAAGTTCATGCAATCTAAAAATATATTAAATTGAAAATAACCTTTATCATTTATAAAAGTAAATACATACTGCCAGAACAGAAATGTGATTTGTCATTGTATTGCTATTTACAAAAAAGGAGGTGCAGCATATAATATTATCCCTTAAGTTACAAATAAATACCAAGTGCTCAATACCTCAAAATACACAGCAGGAGAAAATAAATAAATGTATTTACAATGCAGCCTAAAATTAAAAAGAAATCCATTGTCAACAACCAAATGAACCATACTTGCGATGGAACTTTTGCATCATTCAACCACGGTGAATATGTACAAAGGGAGCTTAAATAAATAGGGATGTGTTTATCTACCATAGCACACTTAAAATGTGTAGCATGCATCATAAAAACCACTAGTGTTTCTAGTATCCTAAAAGTTCAAGCTACCGATAACTAACCTTTTACAACTTTTCTCCATCTTCGATTCTCTGCAATGCAATTGAAGTGGGAATTAATTAAATAACCTATACAAGACTTAATTGTCTACATCCTTCATAGTTACACACAGATCTATTCATGCGTCTAAAAGAACTGACTTTTTAGTTACGTGGACGTGTGGGAATTAATTAAATAACCTATACAAGACTTAATTGTCTACATCCTTCATAGTTACACACAGATCTATTCATGCGTCTAAAAGAACTGACTTTTTAGTTGCGTGGACGACACAAGGAGAAATTAAATATTATAGAACATATGTTGGGGGATACATAAATGCTTTGTCGATGAGGTTTACTAATAGTATTCGGTACATAAAACATTCATTAGCACAAAATATATTACTTTTCGTGTCACTACACTAATGATATATACTAATGTTCACGTAGAATTTTTTATATTGGGTTTAGATTCTGGCAGAAATTAAATTTGGCCGAATCAACAGACTTTCCAACATCAGTTTCACGTACGGAAGGGGTTAGCAAACAAACTTTCTTACTGATAGAATCGCGCTCGTCGTCTTCAGGTACGTCTAAATCTTCATAATCAGAGTCGTTGCCGGAAGACATTCTGGTCAACTTTTGGAGGGAGTATCCCTTTTATTAACCTGGATTGGTCAATTTATAGGGCAATGGAAGGCACCTGAAAGCAAAACTAGGGAGTGAATGCACAAAGAATAAGAATATTAGGAGAAAGACGATATATGGATTTCTTACACACCTGGTGGAACGATTGTCAGCCAAACTGTAGCTACATGAAGAAACCAAAGGTCTTGAATTCACATACAGGAAGCTGTCCGACTACTGCAAATAGTTACACAAATATGACATAATTTTATTCACGGCATGGTGGCACTGATAGTAAAAGCGATTTTTAATGCACTTTAAAACTGATGATTCAAAAGTCAAAGGGAGAAATTCGACAATTGGTTTTTATACAAAGATTTTTACACTTTGTGAATGCAACCATCAAATTTTAAAACGATGATCCGCAGAAACAAGTTAAACATTACACGAAAGTCAAATGCAGTTTAAGCTATATTTTGACCCACGTGACAAAAGTTCGGCACCAAAACGTATGTCCAGGGTCAAACAGTACTAATATTCTCAAGGTAAAACCACTCAATAAAATGATGAAACAAAGACCTAATGAAAATAAAAATTAGTGCGGAAGTTTCATAATTACTCGTTATGGCAGTTAATCCCTGTAGAGCACATTGACATAAAATAAGACTGATTTCTCAAATCGTTCTGTTCTTAGGCGACAAAGTACTCCTCGTAAGTGCCAATAAACTTAAAACGAT